>SJYC01069977.1:0-14528 GCA_006408675.1 Madoqua kirkii
TCCTCCTTTCTTAATCTCGAACCAATCAGTTGTTCCATACAGGATTCCAACTATATTTTCTTGATCCACATGCAGGTTTCTCTTGAGACAGGTAAGATGGTCTGGTATTCCCTTCTCTTTAAGAGCTTTCCACAGTTTGTTATGATTCACACAACCAAAGGATTTAGTGTAGTGGGTGAAACGGAGGTAGATGCTTTTTTCTGGAATTTCCTAACTTTCTCTGTGATTCTGAAAATGTTAGCAATTTAATCTCCGGTTCCTCTTCCTTTTCAGAACCAGCTTGGACATCAGGAATTTTTAGGTTCACATAACGCTGAAGCCTAGCATGCAAGATTTTAAGCATGACCTTACTAGCATGGGAGATGAGTGCAATTTTCTGATGGCCAGCACATTATTTGGTATTACCCTTCTTGGAAATTGGGGTGAGAATTGACATTATCCAGTCCTATGGCCACTGCTGGGTGTTCCAGATTTGCTGACATATTGAATGTAACACTTGATGTCATCATCTTTTAGGGTTTTGAATAGTTCTCCTGGAATTCCATCATATCCACTAGCTTTATTAGTAGCAGTGCTTCCTAAGGCCAACATGATTTTGCTCTGGGTGACTGACCACACTATCATAATAATCCAGCTCATAAATATCTTTTTCGTACAGTTCTTCTGTTTATTCTTTCCATCTCTTCTTGATCTTTTCAGCATCTTCTAGGTCTCTACCGTTTCTGTCCTTTATTGTGCCCATCTTTGGGTGAAATATCTTTATTAGTAGCAGTGCTTCCTAAGGCCAACATGATTTTGCTCTGGGTGACTGACCACACTATCATAATAATCCAGCTCATAAATATCTTTTTCGTACAGTTCTTCTGTTTATTCTTTCCATCTCTTCTTGATCTTTTCAGCATCTTCTAGGTCTCTACCGTTTCTGTCCTTTATTGTGCCCATCTTTGGGTGAAATATTCCCTTGATATCTCCAATTTTCCTGAAGAGATCTCTAGTCTTTTCCCTTCTGTTGTTTTCTTCGTTTTATGCACTGTTCAATGAAGAAGGTCTTCTTGTCTCTCCATGCTGTTCTTTGGAACTCTGGATTTAGTTGGATACACCTTTCTTTTTCTCCCTTACTTTTCACTTCTCTTTTTTCTTCACCTATTTGTACAGCCTCCACAGACAACCACCTTGCTTTCTTGCTTTTCTTTTTCTCTGGGGTGTTTTTGTTCACTGTTTCCCGTACAATATTAAGGACCTCTGTCCATATATCTTCATGCACACTGTTAACTAGATCTAATCCCTTGAATCTATTTGTTGCCTCTACTGCATATTCATAGAGGATTCAATTTAAGTCACACCTAGCTAGTCTAGTGGGTTTCCCCCCTTTCTTTAGTTTAAGCCTTAAATTTGGAATTAGAAGTTGATGATCAGAGCCACAGTCAGCTCCAATTCCTGTTTTTGATGACTGTATACAGCTTCTCCACCTTTGACTACAAAAATGTAATCATTGTGATTTCAATATTGACCGTTCGTGATATCCATGTGTAAAGCTGTCTCTTCTGTTGTTGAAAAAAGGTATTTGCTATGACCAGTGTATTTTCTTGGAAGAATTCAGTTTTACTTTGCCCTGCTTCATTTTGTTCTGCAAGACCAAACTTGCCTGTTACACCAGGTATCTCTTGACTTCCTACTTTTACATTCCAGTCCACAATAATTAATGAAACATATATTTTGGTGTTAGTTCTAGGAAATCTTCTAGGTCTGCATAGAGCTGATCAACCTAGCTTCTTTGACATCAGTGGTAGAGGCATAGACTCGAATTTCTGTGATGTTGAATGGCTTGCCTTGAAAATGAACTGAAATCATTGTTATTTCTGAGGTTGCTCCTGAGTACTGCATTTCAGACTGTTGATTATGACGGCTACTCCACTTGTTCTATGGGATTCTTGCCTGCAGTAGTAGATATCATGGCTATTTGAATTAAATTCACCCATTCCTGTCAATTTTAGTTCACTGATTTCTAAGATGTTTGTGTTTATTCTTGGCAACTCCTGCTTGACCACATCCAACTTACCTTGATTCCTGGAGTTAACATTCCAGGCTCCTATGCAATACTGTTCTTTGTAGCATTGGATTTTACTTTCATCACCAGACACATCCACAGCTAAACATAATTTTCACTTTGGCCCAGCCACTTCATTTTTCCTGGGGCTATTAGTAGTTGTCCTCCACTGAAATTAGTAGTTGTCCTTAGTGAAAATATAATATTTGCTAAGTACAATACAGAATATTCATTTCAAACTAAGGCCAAAATATATACAATTGTCTCTGTTTTTACCACTATTTAAAAATGTTCTTTGAAATAAGAGTATACTAAAAGTAGAACTATAAAAAAATAGAATAAATGGAAAAATTTTAAGGTATCAATTTTGGCAGATGATGTGATTGCCCACTTAGAACACCAGTGTGGAATCTATTAAAAATAAAACCAAGCAAAAAATATGTAATACCACATTGTATCATCAGAAAATACAATGAGAAAATATAATTTTTAAGAATCACTTGAAATATAAAATATCTGGAAAGAAATGTGAATGAAGAATTTTTATCTAGGTTTTACATAAGAAACTACCAAACATTACTTAGGGACAGTTTTACAAAATGGTAAGCTGAGACATCTACTCCTGGTGATTGCAAAGAACTTGATATTATTTATATGGGACTTCCCATACATTAAGTTGACCATTTAATGTGATTCAATCCCAAATGTCAGTAGACATTGAGGAAAGTGAACTCTAACAAAATAATTAAAAGGTGTGTCTCTTGCCACCTCTCCTTAATATCTTATGCTTCTGTTAGGTCCATACCATTTATGTCCTTTATCGAGCCCATCTTTGCATGAAATGTTTCCTTGGTATCTCTGATTTTCTTGAAGAGATCTCTAGTCTTTCCCATTCTGTTCTTTTCCTCTATTTCTTTGCACTGATCACTGAGGAAGGCTTTCTTATCTCTCCTTGCTGTTCTTTGGAACTCTGCATTCAGATGCTTATATCTTTCCTTTTCTCCTTTGCTTTTGGCTTCTCTTCTTTTCACAGCTTTTTATAAGACCTCCGCAGACAGCCATTTTGCTTTTTTGCATTTCTTTTCCACGGAGATGGTCCTGTCTCCTGTACAATGTCACGAACCTCCATCCATAGTTCATCAGGCACTCTATGTATCAGATCTAGTCCCTGAAATCTATTTCTCACTTCCACTGTATAATCATAAGGGATTTGAGTCATATAAATGTAGAAAAACTAAAACAACATGATGCAGATATGAGGGTATAATAGTTATCCAAGCTGTTGTAATCTCTCTCCTAGAATACTCTGCTTTCATCTGCATCCTTCTGTAGTCTGTCCCTCACCCAGCAGCTGGACACTTTATTAGATGGTGAATACAGATCATGTGGTCCTTTCAAGATATATGATCACTTCCTATATATTAATACTTAGGCTGATCTAAACTCCTCTCCATGCCTCAAGGTCTCAGCTGCCCTGGTTGCCCAGTGTCCTGCACTCACCTACCCTTCTGTCAAATGTGGGGCTAATCCCACCATGATCCTGGGATCCTTGGTGTCCTTCAATCACTGGAAGTACTACTTCCCACTCCATTTACTTCTGTTCACTGCTAACATTTCAGCCTATATATTACCTCCTTGGCGTCTCTCCTTTTCTACTTTACCTGTAGTAGATGTCCTTGTTACCTTTTTTCATGCTGTCCTATATTTGTTACTCCTTATAACATTCTATATTTCTTTTTATTTTCCTCTGCTTGTGTACTTGTATGTCTGGTGTTTCACTAGGAGTTCAACTCTACAAGGTCTAGATATTTAAAGGAATTAGTAAAGTCTACAGTAAGGCAGGTTTTACTGTTGATAACTTCTTGGAGAGAAGTTCTTGATGTGGGTGGACATCCACTGGGGGAACATGCCCACAGCACCTGGACAGCCTACCAGACATGACCCTGGATCCACTCTGCTCCAGGAGGTCTACACTACAGATCCCATGGGCCCTTCCTCATGTTAGGGATGATGGGAGTCAGCATCCATTTTCTCTGGGAAACTGTTCCCCAACTTTCTTCTCCCATCATTCTCTGAACATTTTGATTTAAGAAAATCTTTTCCTTTGACTGTGTTGAATTTTACTTGCATGCTGTGCTCCTGGAAAACAGTGAAGACTAAGAAATGTCTCTTTCTTGTATATTCTGAAAATACTTTATTGCAAAGAACCACTTTTCCACACATCACACAAGTAGTATGACCCCTGGATCCCCCCATCCTCTGTTCACCTCTGACAAGGACAGGCATAGACCCTCCAAATTCCCAATCTTTGCTTCATAAATAACTGGCTGAAAAAATTTATTCACAGTGATCAATTGGAGTAAAATACCTGTTAACCAAAACTTCTGTTAACTTTCTCTTCCCCCCAGGTCCCTGAACTTTAACCCACCCTCAGCCTGAACGAGAGGCTTCCTGGTGGCTAAGTGGTAAAGAATCTACCTGCAATGGAAGCAACATGGATTAGTTTCCTGGTCAGGAAGATCCCCTGGAAAAAGGCATGGCAATCCACTCCAGTATTCTTGCCTAAAGAATCCCAGGGATGGAGGAGTCTGGCAAGTTACAGTCCATTGAGTCACAAAGCATCAGACACTACTGGGCAAGCAAGCACTCAGCCTAATCCAGAACATAGTCCAGCCTTAACTACCCCTCTTGCGAACAGACTGGCCTCCAGGCAAAGCATCCTGTGGTCTATTGCCTGATCACACCAAATCCATCCTCCCACTTCCACATACTTTGTTCTTCTCAGCCTTGTTCACTCCTCTGCTAAATGAAACATTCTTTTGGCCTCACAGATATTATGATAAGAAAATTTTCCATAGAGGAATAGTCTCACCCTCCATTTTTGAACAGTCTCTTTACTTACCCTGCAATAACCCCTTCAAAGAAAATCTGTCCTCATAAGGAAATGCTTTTTTCACTTAAGCATCAGTTAACTCCAGAAAATGAAAAAGAAAACAATATGCTAGTCTATTTTGTTTACCTAGGAATTTGCATTCGTCTGCCTCATGTGTTCCCTTCTTTCAAGAATCTGGTTCTACACTGCTTATTTTTTACTGCCTTTCAAATGTATCACATATTTAGCCATGTGATATTTGTTTACAGCAGGATGGCAATTTCAGTCTGCTTACTCTATAGCTTCTTGTCATGACTGGATGCAAAAGTTCTGTGATCATTCACTTACCTAAACCATGATATTTTAAATTGATTCTCAGAGAATCAAGGGTAATAATACACCTGAAGTCTATTACCCTAGCTTCTGAAACACTGGCTAATTAGAAAATCCAAGTGATTTCAAATTTGATTATTTTTTGCTATTAACACTAGAAGAAAATTGTTGGTTTAACTGATGGACATGTGACAGTGAAGTTGTATTTCATAAAGTAGATGCCTCAAACATAAAGTTACTTATAAAGCTACAAGTTATATTTGATAATTATAGCTAAGTTTTTTTTTTAATTTGGCATATTTATACTGGATTTTGATTATATCTTATCTCATAGTTTTTATATCAAAATATCTATAATTTGATACATGAATTTCTCATTAAACCCAAAATCCTTCCTTGTTTTATCTTTAGTTTTCAAAATCTCTCTCTTTCAATCTGTTCTTATCCTTTTTTATACCTACATCCCATACTGTCTGGCTTTCAAATCCATCTAATATTTTTCTTTCTATATTTGAGAACTGCATGTTGAGACTCTTTCTTTGGAAAGATTTTTCTCTCTCTACCTGCAAACTCCAGATTTACCTTGCTAGCTCAAAACCGTCTGGACTTGTTATGTATATTTTCTGTTGGTATATCCACTTTCTAAAAATTACCTAAAGACAAGTTTTTCCCACTGTCTTTAATGCTCCAAACGTGACTCATTCTTTTTTTCTATAGTTATTTCTGCTCTTCTTTAGACTATTTCTGAATAAATGAGCTTATCTAAACTTCTGGTAAACATGCAAGAGTTTAAATGTTTATCTCTGCATCCTTCACCCACAAAGCATATCCATCTATTATCCACAGACAGCTCTTTGCTTGTTATTTTCTCCCTCTGCCTCCATTCTGTTATTGTCAAGAAACTTCTAGTATGTGTGAACGTCCAGCTGAAAAACAGGGGTAATGGGTAATAAGTTGCTATTAAAGATTCTTGAACTTTTGTGAGCAATGTTTTAGGTTGCTTGACACAGGATGAAAGAAGTCAAAGCACAAAAGGCCTTACTGGTTACATTTGGTTTTGTACAAATTTAAGTCCATTTGGTTGATCCTAGCATTGTTAAATCCTCTTTTCCACAGAATAGAGAGTGAACCCATCATCCCTCTATTTTTTTAGAAAGAGCTACTTAAACAGCATTGCCTTGTCTTCACAGTAGTTTCAAAGTAGATAAAATCTGTTATCTATCAGAAATCTGTTCTTATGCACCAGAAATATAAATTTGCTGTGTTATGAAAATGGTATTGCAGTACAAAATAAAAACATAAAACAGAGAAACCTAAGAAGACCTGTTTCCTTTTCAACTGAGGTTTGCAACACACTGGGGAGGCTGACACATTAATAATAAAGATGACAATATGACAGTGCAAGACAAAATATCAGATACTCCATAGCAGTGCTGCTAATAGAAGCATAATGTAAGCCATGTGTATCATTTTCCAGTAGTTACCTTTAAAAGAAATAAGTAAGTTTATATCTAATAGTATATTTAAAGCATTTTAAAGACACTATCCAGATTATAATTTTGTTATGTAATATATGTATCAATGATTAATGAGGTCTTTTGCATCTTTAATATTAAGTCTGAAATATATTTTCTAAGCCTGTAGCACAACTCAGTTTGGACTACCCATAATACAAGTGCTCAATGGCCACATGTGACTAGCGGCTACTATTCTAGGCAGAACAGGTCTAAAGGAGGGTTGGTTACAAGCAAAACATAATAATATAAAGGAGTGGGAGGGAATATTTTGAAGTTGGGGACCCAAAACAATCCCCTGAGGGTACATGGCTTCTCAGCCCTGCCTGCAAGGAGATCAGATAGCAGGAAAGGCACTGAAGGGAGAGGGCACAGCAGGGAAGAGAGAAGAAAGATGCTGTCTGTTCATGCTGGCTGAAGTTGGGTGTTTGTGGGGTCAAGAGAGAAAGGTATACAAGGCGGAAACACCAGGCTAGATTGCAAAATTTTTCTATCTTCTTCCAACCCCTTTTCCTAACCTAAAGAACAAACTATTTTCTCCAAAGAAAGCCAGTCCCTAGCAGACTCACTCCCTTCAGAGTTTTCATCAGCTGCCTGTGACCTAGTTAACCACTGATTTCCAACTGAGCTAACTTTACAGCAAGTCCTGCAGGCCTTCTCAGAGGGAAGCTAGCATTGGGTTCATGGTGTCTGAAGAGATGCTGGCAGGTGCTGGGTTCTGGTGTCTGGCTCAGCATGGCTAATTTATGAGGCCCCAGCAAGTCAGCAAGAGGAGGAGAGATCTGGGCAGGGGACCCTGCTAATTAGCCCTTTCAGTTCCTGGCAGGCACTACTGGTGAGAAGCTCCCTGGGCTCAGACTTCTTATGTCCTTTTCAAAAGGTAGAAGAGATAGATTAGGTCGACAGTTTAAAAAAGAAAACAAGTGGGAAAAGCCCCCAGCTCAGGGGAGTGGCTGTCCCTGACTTCACCTGGCTGTGTGGCCATCTCCTGACTCCAGAGAAGCCGTACCCCTTGATAAAGGCTTTTGTTCCCTGCAAGCAGAAAGGGCACAGGTCTCTTGCTGTAGGTAGAGTCAGCCAATTGATTTAGACCCATATGTATCTGATTCCTGAATTCAACAGCTGTTTGAAGCTCAAGCACAGCCTGGAGAAGCCCAGAGAGTGTAGTCGCCAGGCCACAACTCAACTCTGGTTACAAGAAGGAGCTAGATCCAAGAATGCTCAGATCACCACAGGAAACTTCACAAGGAGTTGGCCAGAACTGAAAGAGGACTGATAAACATTGTGGTTCTACCTCCTTCCCACACCAGCCTCTTGGAATAAAATAATGGGAGTAGACTTAACCCTACTTGCACTGTTAATTGCTTCTTTCTTTCCCATCTTCTTAAAATACCCCAGTATCTAGTTATGTTTTATTTATTTAATTTTTGTTGTTGTTGTTGTTTTTTAACCTAGTTTTATCAGTACAAAAATGATACTAGATGGGGCTGGTGGAGTGTGAGTGAATGTGCTATGGCGTGATTCAAGCTGTTTGCTCCTGGAAAAGGCCTTTGGCTCAAGGGACTATTGAAGGAGTGGTTAGTTTTTGTGGAAATCAAAGATTTATTGGACTAATACTCTCTTCCAGCATTTGAAATAGAGAGTTTTAAAAGAGATGTCAACAGATCAAGATACTTGAATTTTCTTTAAAGCTGTCACACCTACATTGGCTGCTGAGGATAAGGAAAGATATTGGATATTTGTATTACCAATTGATTGGAGTTATGAGACATATACAGATTAACCATTGGGTTGGTCCAGAAAGTAAGTCCCTTTACAGGAAAGATCAGTTATTTCTTTCTAATAGCATTATGATCAAACAAGGCTGATGAAGTGTTGGTGATGAGAGCAATTATATCTGAATATAATTCTGAGCAAAAGTCCAAACTTTGCCTGAAATTATCATTACTAGTTTTAAAAATTGTTTTTGTATTTCTCTTTTAATGTCTTCTCCACAACAAAGCTGAGAAAAAATTAATATTACTGACTATATTGTGTGTGCTTACTTAGTCACTAAGTGGTGTCTGACTCTTTTTGACCCCATGGACTGTAGCCTGCCAGGCTCCTCTGTCCATGGAATTTCCCAGGCAATAATACTGGAGTGGGTTGACATTTCCTCTTCCAGCAGATCTTTTCAACCCAGGGATCAAACCCGAATCTCCTGTGTCTTCTTCATGGGCAAATGAGCTCATTATCACTGAACCAACTGAGAAGCCACACTAACTATAATACCTAGTATTATTAGGTTCTTGGAAGAGGGTGTTTGCTACGACCAGTGCATTTTCTTGGCAAAACTCTGTTAATCTTTGCCCTGCTTCATTCCGCATTCCAAGGCCAAATTTGCCTGTTACTCCAGGTGTTTCTTGACTTCCTACTTTAGCATTCTAGTCCCCTATAATGAAAAGGACATCTTTTTTGGGTGTTAGTTATAAAAGATCTTGCAGGTCTTCATAAAACCGTTTAACTGCAGCTTCTTCAGCATTACTGGTTGGGGCATAGACTTGGATAACTGTGATATTTATTGGGTACCACAGTGTACCAAGAACAGTGCTAACAAATTACCTGTAAAAGCCCTAAGACGAATAGGCATTAATTCAATTTAATTTTGACATGCCTTTTGAAAAAAAGTTTACAAATATGTTTGAAGAGACTTGAATTATCTGTTCAAACCTTTCATAACTTATCCAGCTATATGACTAGCCTAGCCACTCAGTATTTCTCAACCCCACTTTCTTCCTTATAGACAACAACTCATATTACCATGACTCATCAGAATATATGACAAACTTTCACATATTCTATTTCACTTTCTCACCCCAACTGTGTGAGGAAAATAAGGCCTAGCGAGGATTAAACAACAACAACAACAAAAACTGTTTAAGATCACAGTAAATCTGTATGCCTGGACCTAAACGCCAGATTTCTGATGCCATAAGCTATGGAATTTCAATTCCACTTACATGGTATTTAGTGTCCTGAGGAATAATTTACAGTTTTGGCAGGACCAGAAATAGTGCGTCAGTTACTTCCCTGGTGGCTCAGAAGGTAATGCATTTGTCTACAACATAGGAGACCTGGGTCAGGAAGATTCCCTGGAGAAGGAAATGACAACCCACTCTAGTACTCTTGCCTGAAAAATCCCATGGATGGAGGAGCCTGTTGCAGGCTACTGTTCATGAGATTTCAAAGAGTCAGATACGACTGAGTGACTTCACTTCAATTTTGCTTTTGAGAGCATTGGCTTTGGAGTACTCCATTGGGTGAAGAGCTCCAGCTCTTGTTTTGGCAAAGTCCACTCTCCTGGACTCTCTGAGTATCTTCAACTATAGTGACAGTTGTAGCAGTCTTGACTCAGTGTCTAGCGTTTTAGAGTAGTTGGTCAATATTCAGTTCAATTCAGCTCAGTCGTGTCTGACTCTTTGTGACCCCATGAATCGCAGCACGCCATGCCTTCCTGTCCATCACCATCTCCCGGAGTTCACTCAGACTCATGTTCATCGAGTCAGTGATGCCATCCAGCCATCTCATCCTCTGTCGTCCCCTTTTCCTTCTGCCCCCAGTCCTTCCCAGCATCAGAATCTTTTCCAGCGAGTCATCTCTTCCCATGAGGTGGCCAAAGTACTGGAGTTTCAGCTTTAGCATCATTCCTTCCAAAGAAATCCCAGGGCTGATCTCCTTTAGAATGGACTGGTTTGATCTTCTTGCAGTCCAAGGGACTCTTAGGATTAGTTATGAGTTCAATGATACAGAGAAGGATCCTAGCTGTTTATCTGTGTGGAGTCTGCCTATTTGGGGATGTGAGGTGAGGTGAGGTGAGGTGAAGTCGCTCAGTCGTGTCCGACTCTTTGCGACCCCATGAACTGTAACCTACTAGGCGTCTCTGTCCATGAGATTCTCCAGGCAAGAATACTGGAGTGGATTGCCATTTCCTTCTCCAGGGGATCTCCCCGACCCACGGATCGAACCTGGGTCTCCTGCATCCAAGGCAGGCGCTTTAACCTCTGAGGCACCAGGGAAGTGTGACCTAACACTTATTTCTGGTCAGGGAAAAGAGCTAAAGGAGCTACAAGGACCACGCATCTATAGATAGAAAAGTGCATCTTTTTCTTCTGGATTCTATTTTGTTTTTTCCCTTTACTGAATGCCCTTGCTTTGAAATACTTACTCCATGAACAAGCTGGTGGGCTATGAGCCAGATTGAGATCTTGGCCATGCTAAATTAAATTATGCTATTGCAGTATCAAAAATAAGAAAAAAGAAAAAAAAAAGAGAGAGATCTCTCCAAAGACATCAGTTTTATAAGGTACTCTGACTGTGGGCTTATGAAATATCTATATATTGATAACTTTCTCTTAAATTATTGACTGCATGTCTCTGGCACATTGTAAAATGTCTACTGCTGTGCAGTAGCACAGTGGGGGTCATTCTTTAAATCTGCTTAAGCACTATTTCTGTCTTTATGTATCCAGAGATACAACTTTAATAACAGGGAGAAATGAGAAAAAAAGCCAGACATAGTCCAAGATCAAGATTCTCTTCTATTGCTATCTCCTTTGGAATTTCTCAAAGTCCAAAATGCAGTTAATCACTCCTGTGAGGAAATTTGGAATCGACCAACACATTTCATCATTGCCTTAATTATCCTTGATGCTGTTTGAGGACCAAAGTTTCCTACTTTTGGAAAATAAATGAATAAACAAAGTTTTCATTAAGATCCCATTCACTTTCTTTCATCCAAGATACAGCTATGGGCAAAGAGATGATATAGATTAGAAATTATTTGTCCTGTTTTTCTATCTCTCTCCTCACTCTTCTTTACTCTTTTCTTCTTTCCTTCTTCTTTATGTTCTTTCTTTTCTTCCATCCTTCCACTCATCCTCTCTCTCTGTTTCTCATTCTTTTCCTAATGAGAAAATTGGAAGATGGTTTCATTAAGACTCCCTAACCAGCAAATGAAGCAGCTGACAGGGCACTGATCACACTGATTAATTCTTGATTTCAATGAATGAGTATAAAGTGAAAGACAGAGGAAGATGGTGTTGGTGATGAGGAATTTGATTAAGCCCCAGAATTCACCAAACTTATCATTCAGTATATTTGTGGGGTGGAGTGTGGTGTTTCAAGACAAAGACATCAAGCAGACTACAGTGGGAAGGTGACACAAGTGTTGAAATTTTAAAGTGTTGACACTCTACTTGCAGACCAAGACTTTCACTTCCTGTTTTATTGTAAAATAAAAGAAATTCATCAACCTACATGCAAACAAAATGTGTGACTTATTTATTATAAGGCAATGCTCCCAACACACCAAAGGTCAAGAAATGGAACTTTGCCATCCAGCCCTGAAGCTCCTCTATGAGCTCAGTCCCAATTCATCCCCTCCTCACATCCAAAAGGGATAGTTCTGATGACTTTCTTAGTTATCACTTTTATTCATTGCTTTATGACTTTATTACCTAGGTGTTTGTCTCTAGATTACTTTAGTTCAGTTAGTTTTGCTTGCCTTTTATTAAAACAAAACAAAAACAATGTATATCTTTTGGTCTACAAATTCTTCAACCCTTTTTGTCTTTATAATTTATTAATTGAAAATATGGTATATTTAACTTGTAGCATTCCTCACAGTCTTCATGCTGCTGAGTGCAGTTCAACATGTTCTTCTGTCCTTAGAATTCCCTACAAATTGATAGCTGGATCCAGAGAATGGATCTAACTTGAATTTGAGCCCCTTGAGCCAAGCCCGTTTATCTGCCTATACTAACAATTGAGGTAAGCACATCTAAACTACATGACTTTACAGTTTTTATTTTAAGTTAGCTTGGTACAGAAAGTGATGTTTTTTGTGTTCTCTCACAATTCATGTCCCATTAAAATTAAAACAAACAAACAAACAAAAAAAACCTAAACTAAACTAAATAACTCACTGCTTTACTAACTCAACAGATATTTATTAAACCCCTACTAGATGCTGTTCATATCCTCAAAATAATACTAATTTCATGTTCTCATGGGTTTTATTCCCAATTGGGAGAAACAGACAATAAACAAATAAATGTATGAGTCAAAGTCAGATGATGATAAACAGATTAAAAAACAAAAACCAAATCAGAGTTAGGGAGATTCTTGAAGATCTGAGAAACAGCACAGAGGGCTTCAGCAACTAGAAATGAATATGGCAGTGACTACAAAGAGGTAAGATCAGAAACTAGTAAATAAACAGATCATGGAACATTTGTTTTCCGTTCTTTAACAAAATTTCCTTTGCTATATACATGTCTGGAGCCTGATTCTCTGCATAGTTAAAGAGAGAGGATTAGAGTGAAAAAAGTGTGATTTGGGCTAAGAAAAAATTATTCAGCATCCAAAGGTGTTTGAAGGCACACAGTACTGCATATTCCTAACTTACATTCAATAACCTCAATTCAAGGCAGCACACAGTTGATGTCACATCATTAAAGGTCCTTTAGAATTCACCAGAATTTTTTCTGATTATGACAATAAAAGAAAAGCTTCCAAAAGGAGATAGCACTTCAGTGAGGTACTGAGAAGAGGTAGGATTTTGAAGTTGAGAGGACTTAAATAGAAGACATGCCCTAAGCAAATTTTTTCTTATTTTCAAAGATATTATGAAAAATATAAAGAATATCACTTTTCTCATTGTTTTTTTGAGAAATTATAGCTATTTCCATTAAAAGTGTGTCATTTATGTCAATATGTGATAAGTTTATTCTTGTTATTTTAAATAAGTTATTGATAAAAATTGTTAAAAAAAATTCACCCTTCAGTATTTGTGTTTCATTTAGCTATAATTTCTGTTTGGGCCCATGGACCCAATTTTCTTCATGGTGTCTTAACACTATTGTTTCATCAAAAAATGTGTAAATTCTGTGTAGCAGACCTCATGTGAGATCCTTCCCTTGGATATGGGAACTATGTACTGGAAAAATGGGAATATCAAATAAACTGTGTTTGAACTTATTAAAAAAAAAGATTCAAAAGCAGGAACACAGAACATAATTTGAAAATGACCAGTGGACTCATTTGACGGGACGTGCCAAAGGAGTTGTACACTAAAAAGGCATGTAGAAGTTAGATTGTGGGTAAGCTTGAATGTTATGAAAAACAGGTTTATGCTTTAGAAAGTGGAAACTTAAGAAAAACATTTGAATTAGCAAATGATAAAATAAGCTACAAGGGATTGGAAGAAAATAAAAATAAAGTCAATGTTTGAAAGAGAAATTCTTCAGACAATCTAGTGGATCAATCCAGAGCTGAGGGACAGAAGAGAAGAGCCACTAAGTTTCAACTGGGACTTCAGTTAGTAAAGAATAAGAGGACTGAACATGTACTATAACTGCATTTCTAAGAGTTAAACTACTGCACATGAGAGCACAAATCATAATGAAGACTATATATGCATATATATCATGAAGCATATGACTTACATATGTAATATACAGTTGGCCTTTCCTTTCTGCAGATTCTGCATCTGCAGATTCAACCAGCCACAAATTAAAAATACTCAAAAAGAATTCTAGGAAGCTCCAAAAGCAAGACTTGAACTTGCCATGAAGAAGCAACTATTTAAACAGCATTTACATCGTATTCAGTTCAGTTGCTCAGTCGTGTCCGACTCTTTGCGACCCCATGAATCATACCACACTAGATGTTCATTAGCATCTCTTGGAGTTCACTCAGACTCACTTCCATTGAGTCTATGATG
>SJYC01069979.1:0-30287 GCA_006408675.1 Madoqua kirkii
AACTCCACATTCAGAAAATGAAGATTATGGCATCTGGCCCCACCACTTCATGGGAAATAGATGGGGAAACAGTGGAAACAATGTCAGACTTTATTTTTGAGGGGCTCCAAAATCACTGCAGATGGTGACTGCAGCCATGAAATTAAAAGACACTTACTCCTTGGAAGGAAAGTTATGATCAACCTATATAGTATATTCAAAAGCAGAGACATTACTTTGCCAACTAAGATCTGTCTAATCAAGGCTATGATTTTTCCTGTGCTCATGTATGGATGTGAGAGTTGGACTGTGAATAAGGCTGAGTGCTGAAGAATTGATGCTTTTGAACTGTGATGTTGGAGAAGACTCTTGAGAGTCCCTTGGACTGCAAGGAGATCCAACCAATCCATTCTGAAGGAGATCAGCTCTGGGATTTCTTTGGAGGGAATGATGCTAAAGCTGAAACTCCTGTACTTTGGCCACCTCATGCGAAGAGTTGACTCATTGAAAAAGGCTCTGATGCTGAGAGGGATTGGGGGCAGGAGGAGAAGGGGGTGACGGAGGATGAGATGGCTGGATGGCATCACTGACTCGATGGTTGTGAGTCTGAGTGAACTAGGGAGTTGATGATGGACAGAAAGGCCTGGTGTGCTGCAGTTCTTGTGGTCACAAAGAGGTGGACATGACTGAGTCACTTAACTGAACTTAACAGATTTCTCAGTAGGTAGGTAAAGTGGTCTGATATTCCCACCTCTTTAAGAATTTTCCACAGTTTATTGTGATCTACACGGTCGAAGACTTTATTGTAGTCAATGAAACAGAAGTAAATGTTTTTCTGCAACTTTCTTGCTTTTCCTATAATCCAATGGATGTTCACAATTTGATCTCTTGTTCCTCTACCTTTTCTAAATCCACCTTAAACACCTGGAAGTTCTTGGTTCACCAGCTGTTGAAGCCTAGCTTGGAGAATTTTCAGCATTTCTCTGCTGTCATGTGAGATGAGTGCAATTGTGAGTTAGTTTGAACATTCTTTGTCAATGCCTTTCTTTGGGATTCAAATGAAAACCACCTTGCCAGTCCTGTGGCCACTGATGAGATTTCCAAATTTGCCAGCATATGAATGTAGCACTTTAACAGTATTATCTTTTAGGATTTGAAATGTCTCAGCTATATGATAATCTTATTGAAAGTTAACATCATGGATCTGAATTCAGCATCATTTGTTAAAGTGGGCTTCCCTGGTGGCTCTGACAGTGATGAATCTGCCTTCAATTCAGGAGACGTGGGTCAAGAAGATCTCCTGGAGAAAAGAATGGCTACTCACTCCAGTCTTCTTAACTGGAAGATTCCATGGACAGAGGAGCCTGTTGGGCTCCAGTCCACAGAGTGGCAAAAGTCAGACAATAACTAAGCACACATGCACAGTTAAAGTGAAACAATCAAAGCTTCTTCTTGTCTCCTTCCTGGTATGGTCCAGGTTTGCTGCTGTGTATGTGTTAGGGGAGGAGGCTGTTTGTTTGTTCAGTCTCTTAGTCGTGTCTGACTCTTTGTGACCCCATGGACTGCAGCATGCCAGGCTTCCCTGTCTCCCACTATCTCTGAGAGTTTGCCCAATTTCATATCCTTCGAGCCATGATGCTATCAAACCATCTCATCCTCCGCCACTCTCTTCTCCTTTGGCCTTTAATCTTCCCCAGCATCAGGGTCTTTTCCAATGAGTTGGCTGTGCTGGGGGCTGGGCTTAGGGGAGCACTATATATAGGGTCTGAATTTTTGACTCCTGTTTTAAAATTTCTCCATTTGAACATTTTGATAGGTATTTTTGTGAAACTATAACTGTACTAAAATTGCAAATTTCCCTTGTATCATAACAGCTATGTATTTAATTCAACTATACAGGGGCTCATTGTCCAAAAACCTGATTTTTTTTGTGAAAAAGTTTTCGGAGAACCTGAGTTTGTTCCAGGGACTCAGCATGTTCATGCTACAGAATCATAAGGCTGCTGTGATTACTAAGTGCAATACTAAATGTGAATAATATATAAGAGAAAATTTTTCTTTGATCTTTAGGCATTAGTAAATATTGAGTCTTTGACAGATTTTGAACTCAGGAATTAGAAAGCATATTTAGAGTAATTTCAATCTAAATATACTTATCGTTTTCTCCTTAAATATAGAATTCTAGGATCCTACAATTTCAAGTATGTCTGACACAGCCTGTCTCTCTTTCAGGATTTGACAAGGTTAAAATGAAGGAGAGCAAAAAAAAAAAAAGACTATGAATAAAACTCACTTTACAAGAATAACTAGAATGAAAAAAAATTGGATGATCCCATGGTCATTATTCTTGCACATCAGCAATGCAATAAATTTCAACTGCACTTTTCTACATTTAAATGTAAACATCCACAATCATATTCTGTGTACTGTCTCTGCCCAGGTTCATTTCTGCTATGATATGGCTATTAATGAAACCTTATAATTCTTTATGGGGTCATAAAGAATTATATGTCATATATGTGCATACATCTTCTATAGAACACATATCTAAGACTGCCAACAAAATCAATTACATGAGATAAGATCTAAAGTGAAAGTGAAGTCACTCAATCATATCTGACTCTTTGTGACCCCATAGACTGTAGCCTACCAGGCTCCTCCATCCATGGGATTTTCCAGGCTTGAATACTGGAGTGGGTTGTCATTTCCTTCTTCAGGAGATCTTCTGAAACCAGGGATTGAACCGGGGACTCTCACATTGTAGGCAGACTGTCTACCTTCTGAGACATCAGGCAGAGATAAGACCTAATCACTTGCTAATTGATCACTCTGCATTACAAGATCATGATTAACATGTATATCACTATCATGCATATTGAGAAACTGAGACACAGAGATGCTATCGGACTCTTCATGAATGTCTGAAAGAAGTAACTGCATCAGGATCTAAATTTTCATTTCAAAATATGGATAATTCTGTCTACATATCTTCTTGATATGAACCTCCATGGTCTTTTATGTTTTAAGTTGTTTATCCCTATTTTTAAAACCGATTAAGAAGGAGATATGATATGTACCACTATAAATAATTAAAATGATAATAACATTTGAAGTTGAAGAAAAAGCAGGGAGAGGATGATTAATGAATCCCAGTGATTTGCCTTCCTTCTCAGCACTGCTCCACTCTCCATTTCAACCTACTTTTGTAACTGAGAAGCCAACTTCTTACTCTCAGAGTCAGCTTTGCTTAGGGGTCTCTCATGTTCCCAGCAGGCATAGCTTGCCCTGCTGTCGGACCAAAATGGTTTAAGTTTAATTATCTAGATACATTGCTCTCTGCAGTAACCTCACTTTTGTTCTCACTGTAATCTACCACATTATTAATGCCAGATTTTTCCTATTAGCTTTTAAGCTGTTCTTTTACACTGAATAGTTTGCCACCAAATTGTTGCCAATAAAAATCCTCAAATGCCTAAAGGTTATTTTAAACACAGTGTGTGCAATGCAGGTTTCATTTCACCATTTATTTTGTTGAGTCATTATCGGTATGCATTGTGTGAACTTATTGTATGCATTTTTTATACTGCTGGAACGGCAGTATATTTTTAACGAGCCTATTTTAATACAACTGTCCTGAAAAAAATATATATCATTAAACCCAGGGTTTAACAAGGACTGTGCAAACTTCAACTATCGTCTCTTCTTGTGTCAAATACTGTTGAGTGATAACTTTGGGAACCTAATATATTTGGAAATCTTGGCTTCTATTTCTTTTAAAGCTATAATACATACTAAAGGATGCTATAAAAGAATATTTCCCTTGTGGTAAGTGTTCTTTGCATTATATTCTCTAGTAGTCTGATAATCAAAGAGCTAAGGCATAGAATAATCTTTATAAATATCAAAAAAAATTAGGTACATAGTACACATTTTAAGAAAACTGAAGTCATTGAAAATTTGATTTGAAACTTATCTTAAGACCATCATCAGTTCAGTTCAGTTCAGTCGCTCATTCGTGTCCGACTCTTTGCAACCCCATGAATCACAGCACACCAGGCCTCCTTGTCCATCACCATCTCCCAGAGTTCACTCAGACTCACGTCCATCGAGTCCATGATGCCATCCAGCCATCTCATCCTAAGTCATCCCCTTCTCCTCCTGCTCCCAAACCCTCCCAGCATCAGAGTCTTTTCCAATGATATTCTTACTAATATTGATACCTATGGATACACTGTCTGGCCTATGGCCGTACCACTTCTAGCTAAAAACTCATCAGATTTTATAAACTAAAAAAAAAATGCACAGGGTCAGTGTGTATGCACTTCTAATGGAAACAAAATGAGATAATTACAACTGGTATAAGAGGGGACTTCCGTGGAGGTCCAGTGGTTAAGATGCTATACTTTCAGTGCAGGGGGCATGAGTTCAATTCCTGGCCTGATATGCATCTTGTGTCTCATATGTTTCAGTTCAGCTCAGTCACTCAGTTGTGTCCGACTCTTTACAACCCCTTGAATTGCAGCACGCCAGGACTCCCTGTCCATTGCCATCTCCCAGAGTTCACTCAGACCCACGTCCATCGAGTCGGTGATGCCATCCATCCATCTCATCCTCTGTTGTCCCCTTTTCCTCATACCCCCAATCTCTCCCAGCATCAGAGTCTTTTCCAATGAGTCAACTCTTCTTCATATGAGGTGACCAAAGTACTGGAGTTTCAGCTTTAGCATCATTCCCTCCAAAGAAATCACAGGGCTGATCATCAGAATGGACTGCTTGGATCTCCTTGCAGTCCAAGGGACTCTCAAGAGTCTTCTCCAACACCACACTTCAAAAGCATCAGTTCTTCAGCACTCAGCTTTCTTTACAGTTCAATTCACAAATCCATACATGACCACAAGAAAAACCATAGCCTTGACTTGATGGACCTTTGTTGCCAAAGTAATGTCTCTGTTTTTTAATAAGTTATCTAGGTTGGTCATAACTTTTCTTCCAAGGAGTAAGTGTCTTTTAATTTCATGGCTGCAGTCACCATCTGCAGTGATTTTGGAGACCCCAAAAATAAAGTCTGATACTGTTTCCACCGTTTTCCCATCTATTTCCCATGAAGTAATGGGACCAGATGACATGATTTTCATTTTCTGAATGCTGAGCTGTAAGCCAACTTTTTCACTCTCCACTTTCATTTTCTGCCATAAGGGTGGTGTCATCTGCATATCTGAGGTTATTGATATTTCTCCCAGCAATCTTGATTCCAGCTTGTGTTTCTTCCAGTCCAGCGTTTCTCATGATGTACTCTGCATAAGCACAGTGACACTATACAGCCTTGACATACTCCTTTTCCTATTTGGAACCAGTCTGTTGTTCCATGTGCAGTTCTAACTGTTGCTTCCTGATCTGCAAATAGGTTTCTCAAGAGGTAGGTCAGGTGGTCTGGTATTCTCATCTCTTTCAGAATTTTCCACAGTGTATTGTGATCCACACAGTCAAAGGCTTTGGCATAGTCAATAAAGCAGAAATTCATGTTTTTCTGGAACTCTCTTGCTTTTTCCATGATCTAGCGAATGTTGGCAATTTGATCTCTGGTTCCTCTGCCTTTTCTAAAACCAGCTTGAACATCAGGAAGTTCATGGTTCACATATTGCTGAAGCCTGGCTTGGAGAATTTTGAGCATTACTTTACTAGCATGTGAGATGAGTGCAATTGTGTGGTACCTTGAGCATTCTTTGGCATTGCCTTTCTTTGAGGTTGGAATGAAAACTGAATTTTTCCAGTCCTGTGGCCACTGCTGAATTTTCCAAATTTTCTGGCATATTGAGTGCAACACTTTCACAGCATCATCTTTCAGGATTTGAAATAGCTCAGCTGGAATGCCATTACATCCACTAGCTTTGTTCATAGTGATGCTTCCTAAGGCCCACTTGACTTCACATCCAGGATATCTGGCTCTAGATGAGTGATGATACTATTGTGATTATGTTGATAGTGAAGATCTTTTTTGTACAGTTCTTCTGTGTATTCTTGCCACCTCTTCTTAATATCTTCTGCTTCTGTTCCATACCATTTCTATCCTTTATTTTGCCCATCTTTGCTTGAAATGTTCCCTTGGTATCTCTAATTTGTGTGGTTGAATGTCATCTAGGTAAATTTCAGTGTTACACATAAATTCAATTTCTTAGAAGATAAAAGTGAGTTATAGAAGACTTTGATACTTAACCTAGGTTGATTAAAACAATTTATAAATATTTTATTCAGGAGTTGTGGAAAACAGACTGACTTGATGTGGTGTAACAAGGCCCTATGTCTAAGAAACCATATAAAATTTTTATCTTCAGAACAAGGCAGGTGCAATGGGTAGAAAAGAACAGAATAGTCCAGTCAACAGGCATATCACTCATCCATTCCTTCATCCTTTCAACATCCCACCATTGATTCAAATTAATCAAATATTTATTGAATGCTTGTGTTGCATAACTAGTTTCTAATTATAGCAATAAAGAAGAAAGATGGACTCTAACCACAAGAAAGGTAGTTTTGTAAAGTAAAATTTCTTCACTTCATGAGTAGTATGTGCCCAGTTGCTTCAGTCATGTCTGACTCTTTGTGACACCATGGACTATAGCCTGCCAGGATACTCAGTCAATGGGATTCTCCACACAAGAATACTAGAGTGATTGGTCATGCCCTCCTCCAGGGGATCTTCTCTATGCAGAAGCTGAACCTGTGTCTCTTTCATCTCCTGCACTGGCATGTGGATTCTTTACCACTAGCACCATCTGGGAAGCCCCATGAATAGTATCAGTGAAATTCACTCAGTCACATCTCACTCTTTGTGACCCCATGGACTCTACAGTCCATGGAATTCTCCAGGTCAAAATACTGGAGTGGTAGCCTTTTCCTTCTCCAGGGGATCTTTCCAACCCAGGGATAGAACCCAGGTCCCCCACATTTCAGGTGGATTCTTTACCAGCTGAGCCACAAGGGAAGCCCAAGAATACTGGAGTGGGTAGCCTATCCCTTCTCCAGAGGATCTTCCTGACACAGGAATAGAACTAGAGTCTCCTGCATTGCAAGTGGATTCTTTACCAACTGAGCTATCAGGGAAGCCTGATATAAGTAGTATAATCAGGTGTAAATGTGTTGAGGTTACAAGAGTTCTTCCAGTCATGACATGATCACATTCTATAGCTAGAAGTAAAAGAATTAGTGTCTCTTAGAATTTGATTCTCAGATTCTGATATGTCATAAGAAAACTGCACCCCAATCCAGGCCTCTAATCAGAATTGTAAGGACCGGAGATGGGCAGTGGAGCAAAAAGGAACAATTTTTTTCTGGTGATTCTGGTGAATGTGATGAGGCCTGCTCTATTTGGAGCTAGTGGTAGCTGGGCAGAAATGTTTATCCTAGCTACAAAAGCTAAATTTCCTGGAGTGGCTTCAACAGGAGAGGAATAAAAGTAAATTGGGATTCAAGGAAGGCATGCCATAGGTGCTTGAATAATCAGGGAATAGAGGAGAAAAGAATATAGCTGTAAATTTTTCCAAAGAAACTATGCTTAAATGTAGGAAGATGTTATTGAACCTCACTTTCTGACTGGACTTGCTGACAGGTCCTCTTTCCTGATAATGGATTGGAAACTGAAGTGATTTAGTCTATCTAAAGTGCTTCATTTCTATATAGTTCATGTGGAAAACCAAAAATTGGAAGGATGATGCTTCAGCAGACCACTCAAGACTTCTGCATGTTCATCATTTCAGAGATAGCTCTCAAGTCTGTCTAGAGAGTTTGAAACAGTGCAATGGTAAGAAAGTTATTTAGAGGGGAGTTATAGCCCAGTACTAAGTGCTGGTTTAGGGTCACAGATCTGGTTTGAATTACTGTTCAAACATTGTGTAGCTATGTGGCTTTGGTGAAAGTTACTTAATCTTGATATGTCCTGGTCTCTTCATTAAAAACTAAAACAAACAAACAAACAAAACTAGGAACTGGGAAAATAAAATATTTTTTCTAAAGTGCTTGGGACAAAGTAAATGATAAATATCGTTAAGCCTCTCTCCCTTCCATTAACAATACATTATATTCTTTACATCACTGTTATACAAAAGTTAGTTCAGTAAATTATGGGTGAATTAAATGATTACACTAACCTCTTTGTTTTTACATACTTTTACCAGTGTATACAAATACAGTCACACTTCTTGTTGACTGACAGGTGATAGAGACATACAATTCAAGCACCTTGAAAGTGGCTGTATTTTGATGATAGCTGAGCAGTGTCCTTTGGCAGAGTAGGTACCATAGTTTGTAAATCATCAAAGAAAGGAGCAGAGTGAAATGTTTGATGAGTTTCTATGGCATTATCATATAGATTACAACATAAAGAAGAGTTTGAATATATCTGAAGAAGTCTTTCAGGATTTGCATAATGAATTAAAATAAAATGGCAGACTTAGGTCTGAATACTTTAACCAACATTCATTCATAGCAAAGTCAATGGTTTTCAGTGAATTCCATCTGCACTGAAGGGACCTGATATGTTTTGTTAACAGTGTTAATGGTGGAAGAATATCTGAAATTGAAAAATAACAGAATGTTCTTAACTTTAGAAGGATAGATAAATGGAGTGGGCTCAGTTACCCACCTGTCTCTAAATGCCATAAGATCTTAGATACCTTAGGTAAATTGTGTAGACAAGCCATTGGCCAGATTGTGGAAAATGATAAATTGGGTCATTATGGTACAGGCTTCCCTGGTGGCTCAGATCGTAAAGAATCTGCCTGCAAATGCAGAAGACCCGGGTTCGATCCCTGGGTTGGGAAGTTCTCATGGAGAAGGGAAGGATTACCCATTCCAGGATTCTTGCATGGAGAATCCTTTGGACAGAGGTGCCTATGGCGCTACAGTCCATGGGATTGCCAAGAGTTGGACATGAGTGAGTGACTAACATTTTCACTTTCACAGTAGTATTACACATTATTTTTTAAATTTGCCTCCTTTCCCAAATATCCATAGACTTATCTTATGAACCTCTCCTGAAGCCCATTGTAGATCTAACAAGCCATTTTTATCCCAGCTACATCTATTTTAGGAGACTTCCCTGGTGACTCAGATGATAAAGTGTTTGTCTACAATGTGAGGGACCTGGGTTCGATCCCTGGGTTGGGAAGTTCCCTGGAGAAGGAAAAGGCAACCCACTCCAATACTCTTGCCTAGAAAATCCCATAGACAGAGGAGCCTGGTGTCCATGGGATCACAAAGAGTCGGACACGACTGAGCAACTTCACTTTCACTCACATCTACTTTAATCCTCCAGTTTTGCTAAAATTTATCTAATTTATAGGATAAATCTAACCATGGGTTTTATGTCAACCAAAAACTGAGATTGCAGATATATATGAATGTCTATACTATAGGGAGAAGTTTTGCCTTTGAATGTTTGCTTTATGCAAGGCTGACATATATAGAAAGATCTAACTTCAGGAGTTATACTTTTACTGACTGACTGGGGTTGTGGATATGTTTCAAATGCCCTTGGTAATATACAGCCACATTCTCATCTGCTGTGTAGAGATAGACCTAGATATGAGATAAGAAATGAATAGAATAACCCTTCTGTTGTTTTTTAATGGAATAAGTAGCCATGTTCTTCCTTTGGTAAATGGATTGCTCTATTATGACAACAGGGATGGTCTTCTTGCCTGAATGGAGGACAAGCTGGCTTACAGGGCCACATGTACCAGCTGAGATTAAGATCCAGGAAGGGGTGATATCAAGCAAAATGGTTTCACTGAAACTGAAGGGAAAACCAGAGGCAGAAATTAACACTACTCAAAGTCCTTTTATGGCTATCTAATAGGCCCAAATATCAGCAGAAGGTCTATCAATGAATGAAAAAAAATATTGGCTTTGAAAAAATGTGGCGATTGGGAGGGAAGGCAACAGTAGGGAGCCTTCTTAGAAGAGGCCATGCAGTGGATTTCATTGAGTATGTTTGTTCTTGATTTAGGGTGTGATTATCAAGTCACAGGGTAGAATTAGGCCATCTCTTTCACTCTTCTGTGAATCATTTTCTTTGTGATCTGAAGGTTGCAGTCAATGTCAAGAAGAGGCATGCTCTTTACTTGAGTTCACCCAACAGGTATATAATTTATTTTCAGATTTGGTTTCATACAATTGTAATAAGTTGATAAGAAATATTAATACTCTAAACATTCAGTTTACAAATAAACTCACACAGCATATATGTTTTACATTTTGACATTTCTAAGAGGTGTAGATACATTTGTCTTTAATTTGGAAAGTAATTTGTTATAGGGGCTGAATTATTTAATATTATGAGTCATTAATTACTATATACTCATGTTTTTCCTTATTTTTTTTTTTTTACTAGTGAACTATTTCTCTTTTTAAAAATTAATTGTTATTGTTAAGCCCCTCAGTTGTTTGACTTTTTGCGACAGAATGGACTGCAGCACACCAGGCTTCCCTGTCCTTCACCATCGCCAGAGTCCACTCAAACTCATGTCCATTGAGTTGGTGATGCCAACCAACCATCTTATCCTCTGTCCTCCCCTTCTCCTTCTTCCTTCAGTCTTTCCCAGTATTAGGATATTTTCCAATAAGTCAGTTCTTTACATCAGGTAGCCAAAGTATTGGAGCTTCAGCTTCATTATCAACTCGTCCAATGGATATTCAAGTTTGATTTTTTTTAGAATTGACTGGTTTGATCTCCTTGCAGTCCAAGGGACTCTTAAGAGTATTCTCCAGCATCACAGTTCAAAGACATCAATTCTTCAGTTCTCAGGCTTTTTTCTTTTTTTAAATTGCCCAGCTCTATTTTTAAGTAATGGAGCTTCCAAGTTATTGTCTAATTTTTTAGGAAGATATTTATTATTTTGAAAGAGAGGCATTATTTGTAAACTCCTTGGTATCTACAAAGCATCAAAATTAGTTATTTATTCAGAATCTTTTGTGTTTTCATACAAATTGTGAAATTTTTGTTTTAGTTCTGTGAAAAATACCATTGGTAGTTTTACAGGGATTTGATAGGGATTGTATTGAATCCATAGATTGTTTTGGGTAGTGCAGTCATTTTCACAATATTGATTCTTCCAATCCAGGAACATGGAATAGCTCTCCATCTATTTGTGTCATCTTTGATTTATTTCATCAGTGTCTTATAGTTTTCTGCATACAGGTCTTTTGCTTCTTTAGGTAGATTTATTCCTAGGTATTTTATTCTTTTTGTTGCAATAATGAATGGGATTATTTTCTTAATTTTCTTTCTGGCTTTTCATTGTTACGTATAAGAATATAAGAGATTTCTGTGTATTAATTTTATATCCTGTGATCTTGCTATAGTCATTGATTAGCTCTGATACTCTTCTGGTGGCATCTTTAGGGTTTTCTAAATGAAGTATCATGTCATCTCCAAACAGTGAGTTTTGCTTCTAAATGTCCATCAACAGATGAATGGATAAAGGAGTTGTGGTACATATACACAATGGAATATTACTCAGCCATAAAAGGCATTTATTTGAGACAGTTTAAATAAGGTATATGAACACAAGCTTATTATACAGAGTGAAGTAAGTCAGAAAGAGAAAGACAAATATCATATATTAACACATATATATGGTATCTAGAAATATGGTACTAACAAACCTATCTGCAGGGCAGCAATGGACATGCAGACATAAAGAACAGCCTTTGGTCACAATGAGGGAAGGAGCAGGGGGCATGAATCGAAAGAGTACGATTGAAACATATACATAACCATATGTAAAATTAGACAGCCAGTGGAAATTTACTATATGACACATGGAGTTCTGTGTGCTTAAATCTAGTGTTCTGTGACAACCTAGAGGGCGGGGATGTGGTGGGAGGTGGGAGAGAGGTTCAAGATGGAGGGAACATACATACACCTATGGCTGATTTATGTTGATATATGGCAGAAACCAACATAATACTGTAAAGCAATTATCCTCCAATTAAAAATAAATAAATTTAAAAACTGGTTCTTTTTATACCATGTAGTCAATATATGTTTGCCCTGAATAGCAGGTGTTCAATTGATATGTTTCAAATAGCCACTACTTAACCTATCATTATTCAATGAGTGTCCAGAAATGACAGAAACTTGGGTTCAGATCTTGCCTTTTCCATTATAATTAATCAATGAAGTCTTCCCCATGAATAGAAATGATATAGCCCCTGATATAATTTTATTAGTTCAGTAAATAGATTCATAACTAAATTCTATTTGCTTTTTCATAAAAAAAATTACCAAGCAATATCTATTATATTCTTGCTTTATGGAGGAAACTATATACCAAAAATAAAAATTATAATGAAAATACTTATATATTTTATGATGTCAGTAGCAAAGAGTCACATAAAACTTTGTGATTAAGTAGCATCTGCAGCTCTTTATACTCTGCCCCTTCTTGAATGGCTCTTTGTAGCTTCTGGAATACAACTTATTCCTCAACCTCTTATATTTTAGGACCACCCTTAACTGATAAAGAAAAAAAAATCTTCATCTACTCTGCAATGTATATGTTTCATCTAGTCTTCACTGAGTCCTTAGCTCTATTTAAACATTCATGTTTACTTCCACTGCCATGTCATTGATCACATAGAAGTATTAACAGTATGGTGCACTAAAACAGACTTTAAAGCAAGATAAATCAGTTCCAAGGTGTGTCACATGTTTTATTAACTAGGTTGATGAGTATTGACTTTCACAGCTGTGAAGAAAATCAGAGGTAGAATACACTGTCTAGCAGAAGATGTCAGAGAAGGCAATAGCACCGCACTCTAGTACTCTTGCCTGGAAAATCCCATGAACGGAGGAGCCTGGTAGGCTGCAGTCCAGGGGGTCGCGAAGAGTCTGATACGACTGAGCGACTTCATTTTCACTTTCCACTTTCATGCATTGGAGAAGGAAATGGTAGCCCACTCCAGTGTTCTTGCCTGGAGAATCCCAGGGACGGAGGAGCCTGGTGGGCTGCCGGCTTTGAGGTTGCACAGAGCCGAACGTGACTGAAGCGACTTAGCAGCAGCAGCAGCAGCAGCAGCATAAGATGCAGACAAAACAACCTGACAAATGCAAATATATTTATGAGATTAGAAGGTAGGAAATCAGGTCACATCCAGATGATTTAGGTGTGTGGCTACCTAAACTAAAAAGCATTGCACTCACAGCCACCCCTTCCTTTATTAATCACACAAACTTCTTCCCAACTCAGCTCAAATCTCAGTAAACAGATTCATAACTAAATTCTATTTGCTCTTTCATAAAAAAATTACCAAGCAATACCTATTTTATTCTTATATTATATTATATTCTGGACCAAAAGGTTTGCATGCTTTCTTAAATTGATTTATATTGCTTAATATTGTGGTGCTGGAGAAGACTCTTGAGACTCCCTTAGACCACAAGGAGATAAAACCAGTCAATCCTAAAGGAAATCAACCCTGAATATTCATTGGAAGGACTGTTGCTAAAGCTAAACTTGTAATTCTTTGGCCACTTGATGCAGAGTTACTTTGCTAGAAAAGCCCTGATGCTGGGAAAGACTGAAGGCAGGAGGAGAAGGTGGAGACAGAGGATGAGATGCTTAGATGGCATCGCAGACTCAAAGGACACAAATTTGAGCAAACTCTGAGAGATAGCGCAAGACAAGGGAGTCTGGCATTCTACAGTCCATGAGGTTGCAGAGTTGGACACAACTTAGCAACTGAATAACAATAACTACAACTAAAGTTAAATAACAGCTCAAAAATGCTGATAGGTTCAGTGTAAAGTTGTGTGTTTTTTTTTAAGTATTTACAAGGATGATGATCCAAAAGGAACACTTAGATCCCAAGAATCTAATTCACATACTTTCTATAAAAATGAAAGAATTCATAATATTGTATAAACCAGAAAAAAAAAAAAAAACAAAAAGAAAAAAGAGAAATGAAAAGGTTCCTTTAAAGACCTTGATAAACTTAATTCCATTTATCTAGTATTTGTCAGATTTTCATTTACTCTTGCTTAGTTTCAGACCTTCACTTTCTTGAGTGAAGTAAGAAGCTTGTGGTCTGATCAACTGTAGCAGAGGAGAAAGGAGTCCTAAGGTAATTTTCAGGTAAGCTGACACAAGAAACACAAAACAAAACTCTCTAAAGTATATAACTCTAAATAAAGCATTTTTAGGGTCTAATGCCTCTAGGTGATGCACCCAATTCCCAACTAGACTGTAAGTAGAGACCTGTCCTGAGTACAGGAATTCTAAAGAAGAAAATGAAATTACCTATCTCCTGACCTCTACCTCATCCTCTTCCCTTTTACAGGTGGGGCTGAGGCTCCTCAAATAGACTGTGGCCCAGATGAGAGAGAACAATGGATGTCCCAACTACAAGAGGTTTTTCTGGAGTTAATCTTACTAGCTATTGAAAGCTAACCAGGACAATTGTATTCATTCTTTTCTTAAAGAGGAGAAGACTCCAAATCTTACCACCATCTTGGAAAAATACTGGTCACTCACAAGAACCATTTCACTTCCATCTAACTACAGGAAGGCAGTGGGGTACAGAGAGAAGCAAGCAGACAAACAAACAAAAATGTGAGGGGATCAAGGTCTCACACTTGGAGCACTTGTGGCAAAATGATGATAAGTTTTGTCACCTAGATCTCTTTCCTGTCTTACTGTCACTGCACCTTTTTCTCCCATTTTTATTCATAGTTTTTCAATGTTTTAATAAGTAACTAACAATTACTTTAATTTTTCATCTGAAATTCAGATTTTGTATAAATCAACTCTAATTAACAGCCACAACAGGACTACAAATGTTGACGCATTGCACACTATAGATTTTATTATTTTTTTTTTGTTTTAATAGTTCCTTGCATTTAGTGAATCTTGGAACAGATTTTGTAAAGGGAAAGAGAGAGAATCCAAGCAGACATGTCTGTTCAGAGGCATTTAAAATGAGTATAATTCCAGTCCCATTCTTGAAGAGTGGAGAATATTGTGCTACTCATCAACCAGAGCATTTGGCTGTAAAGTTGAAGACAGGAATATTTAATTACTATCTGCAAACAGAAACCCAGTGAAAAGTATTTGTGTCAGTTAGATGCCAATGAAACTAAGCCTTTCTGAGATGGAGAGGATCGATTTAATTTTTTTTCCTCTTCTCCAGATTTTTGCTATGACAGAATGACATGCTCTTCATTCAGCCACTCAAGCAAAAGAACGACTGACAATCCAGTGAAGGTCAAATAGTTTTCCAGCCAGCTGACACTGTTTCAAACCAACTTAACACTTCTCACAAAATGGTTGCACCAAAAGTTTAGCTCTGAAGACCGTTAAGGGCTACCTTCCAGAGACAACCTGCCCTCACTTCCTCTGTCCCCAAAATACACACTTAAAGAGAACTTTCCAGTGGGTGGTTTTACTTCCTCACAAGGTCCCGCCCTCTCCTTTGTGTGCAGCTGAAACAACTTGTGACTTTCATTCTACTTTGCGGGCGCTTTCCTGATCTTGCACCATTGTTGGCTCTGGCTTTATTTCTCATCAATGTCACTGCGCCCCAGGGAATTAGTTTTTCTCTTTCCCTGAATGAACAAATGCTTTCCCTAAATGAAATCTGGAAATATATGGCCTTTCTAACAAAGTCATAAGGGAGGACTCGCCAGGAGGTGGGAACATTTACATAAAACAAAATCTCAAAGAGACTAGCGAGTGCTTCAGTTCAGAGCTCTGTTAGCAGGCCACAAGAGGTTCTTGCCTCTGACCTCTGATTCTTTTAAACTGTACATATTTCAATATAGCTTCCATTCTTAAGAGGTACACTGAAGGGAGAAAGTCAGGGAGGATTTTGCCACATATCATCTGGTGTGCAAAACCTGACAAAGGCCAATAGAACTGAGTGTAGAGGATCTTCTCATTTTGGAGTATATCATCTTAGACATTGACTGAAGTTGGTGGGTTCTTGAAGTTTTTTTTGTTGTTGTTTTGAAAAGTTTCCTGCCAGCCAGCCTGTCTCAGCACAAATCCCACTTGGCTATTTGGCCCCTAGAATCCTCTCCAGACTCTAATTCCTCTACCAGCCTTTTGAAAGATGTGTCTTCTATTTTTAACTTTTTGTTTCAGAGTTTTTTTTTACTCCTCCAAAATGTGAAGAATTAATGGATTCTTTTAAAGTGTCTGTCAAGGTAAAGAACAGTAATGTATAACAATGTGTTCTGCATTTAGCTAAAGCACTTTTAAACACATTAACTCATTCTTTACTCCTTCTTTTATAGATTAGAACATGTATTGATATATTCTTGGTACATAATTTTTAGAACACCCAAGTAGTTGCATTCAGCTTCTCCTTATATAAGTCACTGATAAACCACAAACATGGTGGAATTTCTTAACTCTTGGGATAGGATTTATTCTACTATGTGTATATGGTGCCTCTCTGTTTTCAAGTCTGGTTAGGCATTACTGATTGAGGAAGTCACTCTTCAAATGAGCTGTTATTAACTCAGCTGTTATTATGCCCGACACTAAAATGAGGAATATGGCCCCACTTAAGGGGAAAGAGAGTGAAGAATACAACAGGTGTGCTGGACAAAAGCTGCAAATGGCAGAAATTCTGTAATTTAGTAAATAATAGTTCTACCAATTTAAAACAGCAATGGAGCATTTAGTAAGTGAGCTTACCAAATAATCTCAGTTTCTCCACTTACTTGGAATTACTTGAATATCAATATTACAATATACCTTTGAAGTGAAGAAAATGTTAAGTTTAAAAGATGATTGTGCTGGCTGATCTGAGATTTGTGAATGTGAGTAGACCCTACTGCTTCTGGCTGCAGCCACAGAGCCTGGTCAGGGACTTTACGGCTTTTCAGGTAGGCCTGGCATGGAAGACACAACACAGATATGTACTTAGTTCTGTTTATGCCATTTTCTATCAGTGTAACTATAAAGATATTACTTAATTACTCTCAGCTTTCTTTCACATTTATAAAATAAGGAAAAGGAAACCTGTCTGCAGTGGGAGAATTAAGTAAAATAATTCACATACTGAAGTTAGCATTTAATAAATACATGGTCATGTTATGCTAATATTTTATTTCCTCTGTGATTTCTTCTTTTTTCCCACAAAGGTGAAACAGCTAAGAAATATTGATACCATTAGTGTTTATGAGCAGCCATTTTCTAGACTTGCCATTGAATACTGTGATCTTGAATCTTCTACCAACTGATTCTAATCATGGGCTACTCAGTTTATTAGTTATGCACACTACTGCACAGGCGCTTTCCTGGTGGCTCAGAGGTTAAAGCTCTGCCTGGAATACAGGAGATGTAGGTTCAATCCCTGGGTTGGGAAGATCCCCTAGAGAAGGAAATGACAACCCACTCCAGTATTCTTGCCTGGAGAATGCCATGGACGGAGGAGCCTGGTGGGCTACAGTCCACGGTATCGCAAAGAGTTGGACACATCTGAGTGACCTCACTTTCACTTTCAGTTTCACACTACTGCACCATGATGCAAAATAGCTGAGAATGTGAAGATCAGTGCAATTCCAAGTAACGTGAGTCAGGGGGAAATAGGCTTATTTCAATCAAGGTGAACTGAGTCTAAAATAATTTTTACTTTTATTTTTTAATATAAATTTATTTATTTTAATTGGAGGTTAATTACTTTACAATATTGTATTGGTTTTGTCATACATCAACATGAATCTGCCACAGGTATACACGTGTTCCCCATCCTGAATCCCTCTCCCTCCTCTCTCCCCATACCATCCCTCTAGGTCATCCCAGTGCACCAGCTCCAAGCATCCAGTATCATGCATCGACCCTAGACTGGCGATTCGTTTCATATATGATATTATACATGTTTCAATGCCATTCTCCCAAATCATCCTACCCTCTCCCTCTCCCACAGAGTCCAAAAGACTGTTCTATACATCTGTGTTTCTTTTGCTGTCTCGCATACAGGGTTATCGTTACCATGGAATTTAGAAAGATGACAATTTTTACTTTTAAAATCTCAAAAAAACAGGGCCTTGTTTGTCAGAAATTCTAAAGTATATAAGATGCAAACAAGAGCTAAGAAGAAAAACATGGCCTGATTTTAGATGCTAAAAATACCTGAGACCCGTTTATATTCAAGATCTCTGAATTTTGTCTCTGCCCCAGAGCCCCAAATTTCTGCAGTGTATATCTATTCTGCTTTGTTTCCCTTTCTTTTAGAAACTGCCACACTCCACTCTAGCAGTCACATGACTGCCATTGAAAGTGCCAAGTGAGTATAAATATTGTACAGCTCCAGGTGACATCTCTCACATTGCCTGTGTATAGTTTACAATGTAAATGGTATACCATATAAATATGTAAGCAGTGGCCCTGGTACAATATGAACCTGCCCTTTGCCACAATTGTTTGATTCAAAAATTTATGCATGATTCAAGAATTAAAAGTTTTAAAACAAAAGAAAAGGCCTGTTATCATCAACTACTAAAACCCATTAATGCAACAGAGTTCTTCCTTTGGATATGCAATACCTGCCTTGACACTCTGGTAAATCCTAATATTTTTCTAGTAGTTTCTCTGTTGTTGCATGAGGTAATAAGATTCATCTTTCCTTAACCTGAGTAAACAATGAAGAACCTTAACTGATAAAACCATTCTGTTCTAACCTCACATGAATATCCTCACACAGATAGACACATGGAACAGATGCAATGCCTGTCCATTTTTCAAGACACAAATCATTATGACTGAGGATATGGGAACTGGGTTCAAAATTTCTTTACCTAAATACTGATACCATCATTTACACTGATGGAATTGTGCAAAATAATTTTAGTGTCTCAATTTCTTTATCTGTAACATAGGAATAGTAGTGTTCTTGCCTGGAGAATCTCATGGGCAGAAAAGCCTGGCAGAGTACAGTTCATAGGGTTGCAAAGAGTCAGACACAAGTGACTTAGCACACATGCAAGGCAGCACCTGTTAGGGTTATTGAGAGGGTGAAAAATTTGTACATAGCTTAGTTTGCTCTTTATGAACTCAGTTGTTATTACTCAGACCCTAGGAAGTCATCTGAAATTCTCTCATAAGTTCTCTAAATCTCCATTTGATATATTTATATGGTGTGTGTGCTGCCACTTTCCCCTCCACTAGATGTCTTAATACATTGTTTTACAATTATGATTATTTATTCATCAGTCTCCTATTCCTAGCTGTGATATCTGTGAGGGACAAGCCCATGTCTATTTCACTTTTACCCAGAATACCCAGCTAGAAAAATGTCTGTTAAATAACAGTGCTTAATAAATAAATTTGATAAAGATCAATCAGCAAAATTACTGAAAACTGCTATACAAGGGCGCATTCTGTGTTTTGTTATTATGTTCTTTTTCTTTCTCATTGTCGATCCAAAAATTTCTTTTCATTCTTCCACATATTCATGCATTTATTTGGAAGATACATGGGACAAAATCTACATGTGGGGTGTTCTGTAGAAATATAAAATGAATAACAATCTCTATCCTCTAAAGCAGTTTGCACTCCAAGAGGGGATAAAGCAGGTACCCTAATTGCTGTAATATAAAGTAGAAGGTAATGGGTTTTACAATAGAAGCACTGGGAAATTGCTATAAGATCTAGGAGATGTAGAGATCATTTTAGGCTGCAAAGCTTGAAAAAGACTTCAAGGAAGAAGTATATGTGAGGTTGTTCTTAGAGAAATGAGTATGCTTTCAATAGACTGAAAAATATTTCCCCAAATTGGAAAGGTCTGCAGATTAATGAATATCTGCTAAGTATGACTATTACTGAGAATTCCTGTCTGTCAAAGGGGCTTTGAAGAATGCAGCCAGTCTTTGGCTTGAATTTGATAAAGGTAGAGGTCAAGTGGAGAGGTCAGTGTTTGCTTTTGCTTCTACTTCCCTAATGAGCCACATTAACATTATCTAAATCTCTCTGCTGATTGGAAAAATTTTTGTTTTAGTTTCACTCTGAACAGAAATCAACATTGCAAAGATCATTTTGATATCCATTTTGGACTATGATGATGCAACTAACATTTTCTTTGAGTTGTTTCCTCAATATAGTTCTTTGCAAGAAAAAAAATATCACTGTCTGTAATTTTTCCTAGGATTATAACTAAGAAGGAGTTAGGAGTTATTATATATATATATCTCAGACATGCCCTTCATTTGATTATTTTGGTCAAGAATACTTGATTGGTGTAAAATCTATATTGAATGAAATGTACATTTTTAAATAGTATGGTTTCACAGATTTTAACCAATGTGTTCACCTATGTTTCCCATGCCTCTCTCAGTATATAAAAGATTTTAGCACTCTAGAAAGTTTTCTTCCCCTGAAAGTCCCTATCCTTCCTTGAAAACAACTATTTATCAGTTTTGTCTTATCATAGATTCATTTTTCCTAGTCTGATATTTCTTGGAAACAGAATCATGGTGTACTTTTATATGTCTTATTCTTTCACTCAGCACTTTTGAGATTCATCTTGTTGCCTCATGTATCAGTAGTTCCTTTTTATTACTACATATTAATATTATTCTTTAGTGTGAATAAAACACAATATATTTTTAATCTTTTTTTCTACTGCTGAATGTATGAATTGTCTCAGCTTTTAGCTATCATAACTGAAGTTGCTATGTATATTCTTGACAGACTTACTGGGAAAGGCATTTCTTTTGCATAAATACTTAAGAATGCAATTGTTAGATTATGGACTACATGTATATTTAATTTTATGAGAAGTTACCATATCTATTTCTAAAATGTTTCAACAATTTTGTACTTCCACTAGCTAAGTCTGAGAGCTCCTGTTACTCTTATTTTTCCAACTAACATCTGATATTGTCAGTATTTTTTATTTTTACTTATTAAAAAAATTATTTTTACTTTATTTTGCTTTACAATACTGTATTGGTTTTGCGGTACATTGACATGAATTAGCCACAGGTGTACATGAGTTCCCAATCCTGAACCCTTCTCCCACCTCCCACTCTATATCATCTCTCTGGACTGGAGTTTAATTAATTAATAATGGTGTGTTAGTTTCAAGTGTATCTAATTAAACTCAAACCTTTTGCACAGCAAAGGAAACCATAGACAAAATGAAAACAAAGCACATAATGGAAGAAATATTTGCAAATATTTTAAATTTTAGCCATTTTGGTGGCTGTATAATATTGTATGATTGAGATTTCATTTTATATTTCCCTGATAAGAAGTAATGTTAAGTGCTTTTTCACGATCTTGGTATAAATTTCTATATCTTCATTTATAAACTGCCTATTAAAGTTTTTCACACAATTAGAAAAATGTGTTTATTTTCTAACTTGTTCATTATGGACAAATCTTTTATTACACATATGTACTACTAATTTTTCTCAATATGCAGTTTGCTTTTTCATTTTCTTAGTATTTTTAATGAATAAACTTAAATTTTAATAAAGCAAAATTTCAAATGTTTCAAAATTGGGAAATGAGGACATCAAGGCTGTATACTGTCACCTGCTTACTTAACTTGTATGCAGAGTACATCATGTGAAATGCTGGTCTGGATAAAATACAAGCTGGAATGAAGATTGTCAGGAGAAATATCAATAACCTCTTCCACCCTTATGGAAGAAAATGAATAACTAAAGAGCCTCTTGATGAAAGTGAAAAAGGAGAGTGAAAAAGTTGGCTTAAAACTCAAAATTCAGAAAACTAAGATCATGGCATCCAGTCCCATCACTTCATGGCAAATAAATAGGGAAATGATGGAAACAGTTAGAGACTTTATTTTGGGGGGCTCCAAAATCATAGGCTGTATACTGTCACCTGCTTACTTAACTTGTATGCAGAGTACATCATGTGAAATGCTGGTCTGGATAAAATACAAGCTGGAATGAAGATTGTCAGGAGAAATATCAATAACCTCTTCCACCCTTATGGAATAAAATGAATAACTAAAGAGCCTCTTGATGAAAGTGAAAAAGGAGAGTGAAAAAGTTGGCTTAAAACTCAAAATTCAGAAAACTAAGATCATGGCATCCAGTCCCATCACTTCATGGCAAATAAATAGGGAAATGATGGAAACAGTTAGAGACTTTATTTTGGGGGGCTCCAAAATCACTGCAAATGGTGACTGCAGCCGTAAAATTAAAAGATGCTTGCTCCTTTGAAGAAAATCTATGACCAACCTGGACAGCATATTAAAAAGCAGAGATATTACTTTGCCAACAAAAGTCCTTCTAGTCAAAGGTATGGTTTTTCCAGTGGTCATGTACGGATGTGAGAGTTGGGCCATAAAGAAGGCTGAGTGCCACAGAACTGATGCCTTTGAACTGTGGTGTTGTAAAAGACTCTTGAGCGTGCCTTGGACTGCAAGGAAATCAAATCAATCAATCATAAAGGAAATCAATCCTGAATATTCATTGGAAGGACTGATGCTGAAGCTGAAGCTGAAGCTCCAGTTCTATGGCCACCTGATGTGAAGAACCAACTTATTGGAAAAAACCCTGATGCTGGGAAAGATTGAAGGCAGGAGCAGAAGGTGATGACAGAGGGTGAGATAGTTGGATGGCATCACCGCCTCAATGGACATGAGTTTGAGCAAGCTCCAGGACTGGTGAATGACAGGGAAGTCTGGCATGCTACAGTCCATGGGGTTGCAAATATTTGGACATGACTGACATGAATATTTGGTCACTGAACAAAGTTTATCAGTTTTTAATTATAGTTATGCATGTGAAGAGTTGACTCATTGGAAAAGACCCTGATGCTGGGAGGGGTTGGGGGCAGGAGGAGAAGGGGATGACAGAAGATGAGATGGCTGGATGGCATCACTGACTCGATGGACGTGAGTTTGAGTGAACTCCAGGAGTTGGTGATGGACAGGGAGGCCTGGCGTGCTGCAATTCATGGGGTCACAAAGAGTTGGACATGACTGGGTGACTAAACTGAACTAACTGAACTGATGCTTGCTGTATTCTAAGAAATAGTTGCCCACCTCATGATGTTCTGTTTTCTTCTATACAGTAATCTTATGTCTTACAACTTTGCTAAATTCATTTATTAATTCTAATACTGCTTTTGATAGGTTATTTTCTACATAAATTATTGTCTATTAGTAAAACACTTTCATATTCCTTCATATTTGTATATCATTTATTTATTATTTTATTGAATATATTTGAAATGTCTGGTATAATGGTAAATAGAAGTTGTGAAAAGTAAACTCCTTTTTCTGTTCTTGATAATAAATATGAAGTTAGTTATAGGTTTTGCAAAAACTTCTCAGGTGGCCTTAGAGGTAAAGAAGCCCCTTACCAATGCAGATGTGAGAGACATGGGTTTGATTCCTGGGTTAGGAAGATGCCCTGGAGGAGGGCATGGCAACCAACTCCACTATTCTTGACTAGAGAATCTCATGGACAGAGGAACCTGGTGGGCTATAGCCCATAGGGTTGCAAAGAGTCGCACACAGTGGAAACAATTTAGCAGGCATGTAGGTTTAGCAAAGTTGCCATTTATATCAGGTCTAGAAATTTTCTTCAATTATAGCTTGCTGATAGTTTGTTGTTTTTTTCATCAGAAAAGGATATCACTTTTTTTTCCCAATGTTTTTTTTGCATCTATTGAGATGGCATGTGATTTTTCTTATTTCTGTTAATGTAGTTTATATCACTGTCATGGTTTTAACATGTTAATGAATAATCTCATGGACAGAGGAACCTGGTGGGCTATAGCCCATAGGGTTGCAAAGAGTCGCACACAATGGAAACAATTTAGCAGGCATGTAGGTTTAGCAAAGTTGCCATTTATATCAGGTCTAGAAATTTTCTTCAATTATAGCTTGCTGATAGTTTGTTGTTTTTTTCATCAGAAAAGGATATCACTTTTTTTTCCCAATGTTTTTTTTGCATCTATTGAGATGGCATGTGATTTTTCTTATTTCTGTTAATGTAGTTTATATCACTGTCATGGTTTTAACATGTTAATGAAATGCATTTCTATTTTTTTAATTGTTTTTTGTGAATGGATTTTTTTTTTTTAAGTGAACTGTTAAGAAGCAGGGACAAGTACAATTTGTCTTATGTTAACTGGAAATAGGTCATCAAACACAACTAACTTTGTGCTAACTCATCAACTTTCATATCAATATGCTATATTTTGATTCAATGACACTGTATATTTTCTTTTTATTAAGTTAATTTATATATTTTAATTGGAGGATAATTACTTTACAATATTCTCATGTTGTTGTCATATATCAATATGAATTGGCGACAGGTATATATGTGTCCCTCTCATCCTGAACCCCTATCCCATATCCCTCCCTACCCTATCTCTCTGGCAAGCCATGCATTTCTAGAATCAACTTCACTTGGTCGATATACATTATTCCTTACAAGTATTAGTGGGTTTAACTGATAATAAATTGTTAATGATTTTTTTAGATTCATGTGTGAATTTGCTTGTCATTTTGTTTTCTATTAACAATCTTGGCCAGAGTTAGTATCAGGGTTATGATGATAATAAGTATCATACATAAAATGAGTTGGGAAGTATTTCCTTTCCTTATAGTTTCTGAAGTTTGAATCATTTCTATTACCTTGTCTTCAAGTTCACTGAGCTTTTTCTTATGTGACTGCTAAGTCACTGTAGTCATGTATGACTCTTTGTGACCCTTGGACTATATAGATCACCAGACTCCTTTGTCCATGCGATTCTCCAGGCAAAAATACTGGAGTAGATTGCCATTTTCTCCTCTGGGGATCTTTCCAACCCAGGGATCAAACCTGTGACTCTTATATCTCCTGCATTGGCAGGTGGGTTCTTTACCACTAGCACTGCCTGGGAAGACTTTTCTTCTGTTCTTTTCAGTGCTTAGTCACTCAGACATGTGTGACTCTTTGCAACCCATGGACAATAAACAGGATCCTCTGACCATGGGGAGTCTCCAGGCAAAAATACTGGAGTGGGTTCCATTAACTTTTTAGTACCTATCTAGAAGTGGTTATTGATATAGATTGTGGTTATATATACAATTTCAGATATTATATTTTTCAACTCTAGAGTTACACCTGAATTTATGTAGATATAGATATTCCATTTTCCCCCAGCATATTCTTTTTTTTTTTTCATTTACATTCTTGGACACAATAGTAATGGCTCTTTTTAAAGCCTTCGTCTGTCAGTTCTGTCATCCCATGATCTATTTCTCCTGGCTTTTAGTTTCCTTCATATATCTAATAACTTTTAATTGTGTGTCGGGTATTATGATTTCTATATTGTTGAATATCTATTTTAAAAATTCTTTGAATAGTATCAAGTTTCATTCAGACAGAAGTTTATAGATGGCTGTTTGCTTCTTTGCAAATTTATTTTTATTTTATTATTGAAGTATAGTGGATTTACAATACTGTTTTAGTTTCAGGTGTGTGTGTTTGTGTGTACTCAGTTGTGGCCAATTCTTTGTGATCCCATGGACTGTAGCCCGCCAGGCTCCTCTGTCCATGGGATTCTCCAGGCAAGAATACTGAAGTGGGATGCCATTTTCTACTCCAGAGGAATCTTCTCAACCCAGGGTTTGAACTCATGTCTCCTGCATTAGCAGGCAGGTTCTTTACCACTGTGCCACCTGGGAAGCCTTCAGTTCAGTTCAGTCACTCAATAGTGTCAGACTCTTTGCTACCCCATGAATCGCAGCACGCCAGGCCTCCCTGTCCATCATCAACTCCCGGAGTTCATTCAGACTCATGTCCATAGAGTCTGTGATGCCATCCAGCCATCTCAGCCTCTGTCATGCCCTTCTCCTCCTGCCCCCAATCCTTCCCAGCATCAGAGTCTTTTCCAGTGAGTCAGCTCTTTTGAATGAGATGGCCAGAGTCCTGGAGTTTCAGCTTTAGGATCGTTCCTTCCAAAGAAATCCCAGGACTGATCTCCTTCAGAATGGACTGGTTGGATCTCCTTGCAGTCCAAAGGACTCTCAAGAGTCTTCTCCAACATCACAGTTCAAAAGTATCAATTCCTCAGTGCTCAGCCTTCTTCACAGTCCAACTCACATCCATGCATGACCATAGCCTTGACTAGATGGACCTTAGAGTCGGCAAAGTAATGTCTCTGCTTAAGCCTTAGTTTCAGGTATATAGCATAAGAATTCAGTATTTTTGCAGATTATATTTCACTTTAGGTTAGAACAAGATAGTGGTTATAATTCCCTCTGTTATAGAGCATGTCCTTGTTGCTTATCTATTATATATATGGTAGTTTGTATTTGTTAACCCCATACACCTAAGTTGTCCCTCCCTTTTTCCCACTTCTCTTTGGCAAACATGAATTTATTTCCTATATCTGTGAGTCTGAGAATATTATGCTTGTGAAATAAGTCAAATAGATAACGAAAATTACGTGATAGCACTTGCCTAGACTGGTCTTTAGCATCGATAAGCTCTGCTTTAAAACTTTGGCTTTTCTGTGATCTCTTTCACTTTTTCTACTGAACTTGCTAGCTATTTAACAATTTCTGTTTACTCTGATTGTCAAAGCTCAAAATCTCCCAGTCCTGTTTAGCCCAAAGAATTGTTCTGGTCACAGTTTCCGCATAATCATTCTTTCCATGTCAGCACTTTGTAGAATTTCATCCTGCACATGCTTTAATTAGCATTTATTTAAAGATTCAAAGGGGACTTGTATAAGTTTCTGGAGCTTTTCCTTTCTGAAGCCATGCTCTATAAATTTCAGCCACCTCTACATCCTCCAGTTCTGATCTTTGCTTTTTGTTTCATGATGTTTCTCTGTTTTAATTTCTCATATGCAATGGTTTAGAAAGTATGTCTAAGGAGAAATACCAGGAAATTTTGAAGCTTGTCTTCTTCAGCAATTCTGTAATCTTATTTTGGATTTATAGTCATGTACAACATATTCTCTTTCTGGAGACAGTAAATTTCATGTCTTTTGTCCAATTTTATAATTGAGAAATTTAGTCTGGTACCAATTATTCCATTATCAGTTCAGTTCGGCTCAGTCAGCCAGTTGTATCCAACTCTGTGACACCATGTACTGCAGCATGCGGTCCATGTCCATCACTAATACCCAGAGTTTACTCAAACTCATGTCTATTGAGTTGGTGATGCCATTCAACCACTTCATCCTCTGTTGTCCCCTTCTCCAACCTTCAGTCTTTCCCAGGATCAGGGTCTTTTCAAATGAGTCAGTTTTTCACATCAGGTGGCCAAAGTATTGGGGTTTCAGCTTCAGTATCTGTCCTTCCAATGAATATACAGGACTGATTTCCTTTAGGATTGACTGGTTGGACCCCCTTGCAGTCCAAGGGACTCTCAACAGTCTTCTCCAGCACCATAGTTTGAAAGCATCATTTCTGGGGTGCTCAACCTTCTCTGTGGTTCAACTCTCACATCCATACATGACTACTGGAAAAATCATAGCTTTGACTAGATGTACCTTTGTTGGAAAAGTAATGTCTCTGTTTTTTTTAATATACTGTCTAGGGTAATAATAGATTTTCTTCCAAGGAGCAAGCCTCTTTTAATTTCATGGATGCAATCACCATCTGCAGTGATTGTGGATCCCCAAAATATAGTCTCTCACTGTTTTCGTTGTTTCCCCATCTATATGCCATGAAGTGATGGGACCAGATGCCATGATCTTAGTTTTCTGAATATTGAGTTTTAAGGCAAATTTTTAAATCTCTTTCACTTTCATCAAGAGACTTGTTAGTTCCTCTTCCCTGTCTGTCATAAGGGTGGAGTCATCTGCATATCTGAGGTTATTGACATTTCTCCCATCAATTTTGATTCCAGCTTGTGCTTCATCTAGCCCAGCATTTCACATGATGTACTCTGCATATAAGTTAAAGAAGCAGGGTGACAATATATAGCCTTGATGTACTCCTTTCCTTATTTGGAACCGGTCTGTTGTTCCATGTCCATTTCCAACTGTTGTTTCTTGATCTGCATACAGATTTCTCAGCAGACAAGTCAGGTGGTCTGATAATCTCATCTCTTTAAGAATTTTCCATGGTTGTGATCCACACAGTCAAAAGCTTTGGTATAGTCAACAAAGAAGAAATAGATGTTTTTCCAGAATTATCTTGCTTTTTCTATGATCCAACAGATGTTGGCAATTTGATCTCTGGTTCCTTGGCATTTTCTAAATCCAGCTTGAACATCTGGAAGTTCATGTTGCACATACTGTTGAAGTCTGCCGTGGAGAATTTGGAGCATTAGTTTGCTAGTGTGTGAGATAAGTGCAATTGTGTGGTAGTTTGAGTAATCTTTGGCATTGCATTTCTTTGGGATTGGAATGAAAACGGACCTTTTCCAGTCCTGAGGCCACTACTGAGTTTTCCACATTTGCTGGCATATTGAGTTCATCACTTTCACAGCATAATCTTTAAGAATTTGAAATAGCTCAACTGGAATTCTATTGCCTTCACTAGCCTTGTTCATAGTGATGCTTCCTAAAGCCCATTTGATTTCACATTCCAGAATGTCTGGCTCTAGGTAAGTGATCACACCATCATGGTTATCTGGGTCATGAAGATCTTGTTTGTATAATTCTTCTGTGTATTCTTGCCACCTCTTCTTAATATCTTCTGCTTCTTTTAGGTCCATATCATTTCTTTCCTTATTGTGCCCATATTTGTATGAAATGTTCTCTTAGTATCTCAAGTTCTCTTGAAGAGATATCGAGTATTTCCCGTTCTGTTGTTTTCCTCTATTGCTTTGCATTCATCACTGAGGAAGGGTTTCTTATCTCTCTTTGCTGTTCTTTGGAACTCTGCATTCAAGTGCGTATCTTTCCTCTTCTCCCTTGCCTTTAGCTTCTCTTCTTTTCTCAGGTATTTGTAAGGCCTCCTCAGACAACCTTTTTGCCCTTTTTCATTTTTTTTTCCTGGGGATTATCTTGATCCTTGCCTCCTGTACCACGTCATGAAACTTCATCAATAGTTCCTCAAGTACTCTATCAGATCTAATCCCTTGACTCTGTTTGTCACTTCCACTGTATAATCCTAAGGGATTTGATTTAGGTCATACCTGAATGGTCTAGTGGTTTTCACTACTTTTTCAGTTTAAGTGTGGATTTTGCAATAAGGAGTTCATAGTCAGCTCCCAGTCTTGTTTTTGCTCACTGTATTAGAGCTTCTCCATCTTTTGCTGCAAAGAATATAATCAATGTGATTTTGGTATTGGTCATCTGATGATGTCCATGTGTAGAGTCTCCTCTTGTGTTTGGAAGAGGGTGTTTGTTATGACAGTGCATTCTCTTGGCAAAACTCTATTAGCCTTTGGCCTGCTTCATTTTGAACTCCAAGGTCAAATTTGCCGGTTATCCCATTATAGTTATATTCAAAATCACCATTGGATTTTATAAAATGTCTTGTGAAGAGTAGTGATGTGGTCTAGGAATAGACAATTATGGCAAATACAATAAGAAGAACTAGAATATTTCTTGCCACATCAGTAAACAAAAGATGTCATTTGTGTTGCTTTTCAGTAGCTAAGTTGTGTCCAACTCTTTGCAACCCCATGGATTACAGCATCCCAGTCTCTTCTGGACAGTATGTAAAGCATGTCATAGTCATCAGCAATTGCAGCCAACATGGAGGTAAATTGGTGAGCCTTGATCAACTCAGGAAGGAAAGAATACCTGCCATCTAGCAGCTGTAAACTAAAACCACTTCCTATGGTGAACCAGGAGGAAGCTCAGAATGTGAAAAACACAGGAAACTGACCTCAGATAGCTGAGGTGCATTGTAAGGAAATGATTTCAGTGAGCTTAGACTCTTGCATCTTTCTTTTTTTTTTTTAATTTATTTATTTTAATGTAATTTATTTATTTTAATTAGAGGCTAATTACTTTATAATATTATATTGGTTTTGCCATATATCAGCATAAATCCACCACGGGTGTACACATGTTCCCCATCCTGAACCTCCCTACCACCTCCCTCCCCATACCATCTCTCTGGGTCATCCCAGTGCACCATCTCCAATCATCCTATATCCTGCATTGAACCTGCACTGGTGATTCATTTCTTATATGATATTACACATGTTTCAATGCTGTTCTCCCAAATCATCCCACCCTCTCCTCCCACAGAGTACAAAAGACTCTTCTGTACATTTGTGTCTCTTTTGCTGTCTCGCATACAGGGTTTTCGTTATCATCTTTCTAAATTCCATATATATGTGTTAGTATACTATATCGGTATTTTTCTTTCTGGCTTACTTCACTCTCTATAATAGGTTCCAGTTTCATCCACCT
>SJYC01069980.1:0-29477 GCA_006408675.1 Madoqua kirkii
AGCTATTTGTAAGGCCTCCCCAGACAGCCATTTTGGTTTTTTGCAATTTTTTTCCATGGGGATGGTCTTGATCCCTGTTCCTGTACAATGTCACGAACCTCATTCCATAGATCATCAGGCACTCTATCAGATCTAGGCCCTTAAATCTATTTTTCACTTCCACTGTATAATTATAAGGGATTTGATTTAGGTCATACCTGAATGGTCTAGCATTTTCCCCTACTTTCTTCAATTTGAGTCTGAATTTGGTATTAAAGAAGAACAGTTGCATGAGCTGTGGCATCTTCTTCTGATCAGAAAGAATGCTTCCCCTTTTTCTTTCTGCTTCCCTCCTTTTTCTCTTCTCTCCTTCCTCTGTACCTCTCTCTAACATCCCTTGTTACTGTCCTGTTCTCCTTCCTTATTCCCTTTTTTCCTTTTTGTCTTTCTGATAATGAAAATAATTTCTTCTTTTTTTTGTTTGGTTTAACTGAACAAAAGGTTGAGTGCCTATTTCTAGGTGCCACCAGTTTTCATATCCTTTAGCAAAAAAGACCTTTCCCTTTAGAAGCCCAAAGGTGGAGCTGTTGCAAAAGGAGAGAGCCAAGCTGGCCAGCCAAGCTGGCGAGGCCACCGACAAACAATGCACACACATGCATGCAAGGAGGCGCAGATCCGGGAGGCTTTGCTTCCAAAACATAAACATTTCCTTTTTTTTTTTTCCCAAGGAGAAATAAAAATTCTGATTACAGCAGATGCATTACTGCCCAATTGTACAAAATAGAACAAGTATTAAGTGTCTGCTTAACCCCTTTTAATTGTTAATTTCATGCACTTCAGTCAATTCCAGTATTATCAAAATAACTAGAGGGAGAAAGTATTCAAATTCATCTGGGTCATTAATACCACCATTTATCAGCTATGGATAATGATGGGAGGGTCATTCTATTTTCTCCATTTCAACTCTTCTCTGTATAGTGCACCAAAATGCTATTGGGATGATTTCATTTCTTCGGTGGGAAGGCCTAGATAAATGCTCAATTTGGAAGCTGAAAAGAGCTTTCCACTTCTGCATTTGGTGACTTCTCACAATAGTTTCAGAAACAGAATTTAGCTTTCAGGATGCTAACATGATATTTTGCTTTCATCATCCTGAGAAGCAGCAGAAAAATTTGAAAATCTACTTTACGGAAAGAAATAGACACAAAGCTTGTTGAATTGTTTAGTTCTTCCCAGAGATGGGAAGAGTTATTATTGTCTGTTTTTGTAGACATTTATCTCTCAGCTTTGTCTAAGTTCTGACTGTTTTCTTCCCTTGAATTGCTTACTTCTTTCTTTGTCTCTATCCCTAGAGCAAAGGCCTTCAGATTGTCTCAAAAGCTATTGAAGCTAACAACTAATTTCAAAAATGTCCTTATTTACTCTCAAAATATGATTTCACTCTCATCAATTGAATGTTTATTTTCAACTCTGAGTTACTGTAATAAACAGGGAAAAAGTAATCTGAGATGCTTAATGCCATAGAGACAAAAATGTGTTGACCCTTTTTGTCTCTGGTAAAAGACGTTTTTAGTAATTTCTAGATATATTGCAGATTGCATTGCTATCTTTAATTAAAACATGACACAGGACAAAAACCAATTATTTGCCCATTTAAGCCATAGGGCCTCCTTTGTTCTAATGGACTCTGATGTTCCGTTTACAAATTGGCAAGTTTGTTTTCAGTACCACTGTAGTATGTGAGTGTGTGTGTGTATGTGTGGGTGTGCCTGCTTGTGTTACCTGTGTGTGCTTGGATACAAGCATGCTTGTGAATTTATTCTTAGCTTTCTTACTGGTAACATTTAAATGTGCGATTATGTGGGTAGTTAAAAATATATAAAAGGCTGAGTTATACCAACATTTCCTATCTGTGTGCTCCCAAGATGACTGAAGAGGGAGTTTCCAAAGTGGTTTTATTCATGCAGTTTTGGTACACTATGAAACAGGACTTAGGAAGTAGGGGCTAAAGCAAAGTGGAGTAGAAAGAAATGCCTTGAAAGAGAGCTGATTTCAGAGACAGAAGTAAATCAACCCTATCCAACTACAAGAATACTTAAACTAGTTCAATTCCTTCTCTATTTCTTATTCTCTCCCAGCTGTTTCCAAAGACGCATCTCATCACGTCTCTGGGGCTGTTCCTCTGATCCAGACCTGGCCTGTGATCTGTTCTTTCCATTCAGACAGTGCAGGTTTCCAAGACTTCTACTAAGCAGCTTTTGCCATCTGGAGCTGTCTGCCTTCAACTCTGTTGTGCAGACTTAGGTTCCTTGAAACTGTCACCTCCAAACCTATTTATTACTTCCTCATGCCCAGGCTTCTTGGGGCCATTTTCCTTCTGCAATTTGATTAGGCTGGGCAGAGTCAGTACTGTTTTAATGCCTGAATTAGAGCCAAGAGGTGCTATTACTGTGAAGAACACGACCTCCAAAGGAAAAGTAGGCATAGCACCAGGCTTCCTCCTGACAGCTCAGGCGCCTATGCTAGGCGGTATCCCAGACAGCTCTGAGGCTTCAAACACAACAACCTTCTTCTCACTTTGTTGCTACTGTCTATGTTGCAAAATACAACTGATATGAAATCAATCTAAGGTGACCGCTTCTTCCTCTCACTAGCCTGGTAATGTACCCAGATACTTCAGGTGGCAATGCTTTTTAGGTCATTGCCCTTATTGGCTCCATCCTATGGAAGAACAGATGCACTCACAAAACAAACGATAGCTGTTTTAGAGACCAGAGAACACAGACATTCTGGAAAGTCTTTTCTCAACAAAATGGCAGACTACAGGCAAGATTGATCTAATTCACCATGAACAGAGAAATCCATTTGCACATTTGTGTTTGCAAAACTATCCTTGAGGTCCATGCCTTGTGACCTAGTTATAGTTGATCCCATGGTAATGAAAGGCTCTCTGTACTTCTAATACTAAAATCACATTTCAGGGACCCAGGATAGATACACTGAACCACAAATCAGAGTGCATTCTGTAATGCAAGAATCACATCTCACAGACATGGGGCAGTGATGGAACTAGACTTTATTTTACTTAAAAAAAAAAAAAGCTAAATTTCATTTGGCTCAGTATCTTCATTTATACCATTGCTTCTTTGATTATGGTTGCCCCTTAATTGATAACATTAAATGAATGAGGGGGAAAGTGGCCGCCAAATGTGTCCCGCTGCAATTTTTGACAGATGCTCTGATGTGAGCGGCTGTCATAATGTACACGAAGGACAGAGCTCCGGAAGGACTTTAGAGTTTAGCTTTGGTTGAAGAGCTATCATTAGTCACATGTGAGAAATATTAACGTTTTCCATTAAATCCAAAGAATTTCCCACATGTATGTGGATTTCCATGGCTAATATTATGGTGGAAATGCAGTGAGGCCTGAGGAAGGCAAAGAATCTAAAGTCTTTGAGAGTCTGCTAAATGTGAGGACAATTATACGTCTTGGTCTATTACACAGTTCAATCTCATGAGATCCCCTCAGCAACCACATAAGTGAATATCATCTTGATTTTACAAGAAACTGAGACTTACAGGCCTTCTGATTGAAAAGCAAAAACCAGCCAACAACTTATTCCTGCGGTGTTAGCCTATCTGTCTTTTCAAAGATCCTGGCAAACAAGTCACAACCATAAAACTAAAATCCCACAAGAGCAAAGGATAATGACAGTGAAGGACAATGAGGCCAGGTATATTTGCTGAATTCTCCTCAGTCCTGGGGGCTGCAGGGATGACTCTAGATGTATTCACTAGCTTACACCTCCCTCCCAAGGACCAAGCTGAGGACCCAGGCAGCCTGGGGAAAGTTTTTTTAGAGCACTCTCAGGGGCCATTTCTGAAACAGAGTTCAACTCTTTTGCCTGGTTCTTGGTTAATCTCCCCTTAGAAAAGAAAGAATTCATATTGGATGGAGAAATAGAAAGGTAAGTTACTAACACCCTCCTGGACATGAAGGATAGAATCAGGTTTCAAATGCTATTAAATTTTCCCCTAAGACTGAGAGGAACTGAAGGGCCTAATGTTTGAATTATTATTACTTTTTAATCTCTGTTCTTAATTCATTATGCTCTTAAGAAAAAGGTAGGTCGATATCCTCAAATGTAAATAGAAAAAAAAGTGAAATGAAGCAATCAGAAAATTAATAAAATATAGGGGAAATATAAATGGTGCTTTCTGAGCAATGGGATATTCAAAGGGCCCTTGTTGTCCTGAGATTTATAAGCCTGTGTATCACAGACGCCCTGTTACTTTATTCATACTGTTGAGGAGAAAGTCAGCCTCTAACCATCCACACCTCTCATTAAATCATTACAGAAGCACTATTGTTAAAAAGACAAGGCTTTAAAAAAGACACATGCACACACCATTGTACAGTTTTATTTTACCAGAACTCAGTGTTTAGATACTCTATGTATTGCCTGGGCAAGACACAGAGCTTTCAAAGCTACTATTTTAGAGGAATAAATACACTCAAATAAAAAACTTTTATTTGTTTCCTTTTTCAATCTGAACATTGTTTGGAAATCTGGAACAAGGGCAGGTTTAAAATGGGTGAAGGGGGATACATGGAATAGAATGAGATGCATTTATTTTATACCAATAGCTATATTTAAGAATGCTAAACTGACCACTATATATGTGCTTATTGATTAGACCAGTTTTAAGGAGACCACTATATGTGTGCCTATTGACTACACCATAAAACGAATTCTGGTCAGGAACACTCCCATCTTCCTCAAGCCTTAACACCAGGACGATTCTTCTCTGCTAATTGCATTAGCATACCACACGTACTACTTGAAAGTTGCCTGGGAGGGCTATTGTGTTTAGCATCAATTTCCACTAAACTTTCTATCTTGTGTCCTAAGTCAGAGCAAGGATAAGTGATAAAAGTATAATCAAATTATACTGCCTTCAAATTATACTTTTCAGAGAATTACTTCACCTTAAAGGAGTGGTGTCTTTAAGTCAGAATTGTAAAGTAAATACTATGCTCATGTTGGTAAACATATGGTGACATTTAAAAATCTTGGGTCTCTTGGCTCTTTTATTAATCAACATTCCCTAGTCATTAAGTGCCTCTAACCATCCACACCTCTCATTAAATCATTACAGAAGCACTATTGTTAAAAAGACAAGGCTTTAAAAAAGACACATGCACACACCATTGTACAGTTTTATTTTACCAGAACTCAGTGTTTAGATACTCTATGTATTGCCTGGGCAAGACACAGAGCTTTCAAAGCTACTATTTTAGAGGAATAAATACACTCAAATAAAAAACTTTTATTTGTTTCCTTTTTCAATCTGAACATTGTTTGGAAATCTGGAACAAGGGCAGGTTTAAAATGGGTGAAGGGGGATACATGGAATAGAATGAGATGCATTTATTTTATACCAATAGCTATATTTAAGAATGCTAAACTGACCACTATATATGTGCTTATTGATTAGACCAGTTTTAAGGAGACCACTATATGTGTGCCTATTGACTACACCATAAAACGAATTCTGGTCAGGAACACTCCCATCTTCCTCAAGCCTTAACACCAGGACTGATTCTTCTCTGCTAATTGCATTAGCATACCACACGTACTACTTGAAAGTTGCCTGGGAGGGCTATTGTGTTTAGCATCAATTTCCACTAAACTTTCTATCTTGTGTCCTAAGTCAGAGCAAGGATAAGTGATAAAAGTATAATCAAATTATACTGCCTTCAAATTATACTTTTCAGAGAATTACTTCACCTTAAAGGAGTGGTGTCTTTAAGTCAGAATTGTAAAGTAAATACTATGCTCATGTTGGTAAACATATGGTGACATTTAAAAATCTTGGGTCTCTTGGCTCTTTTATTAATCAACATTCCCTAGTCATTAAGAATCAAGGCCACTTATCTTTATAAACTGGAGAAAGCAATGGCACTCCACTCCAGTACTATTGCCTGGAAAATCCCATGGATAGAGGAGCCTGGAAGGCTGCAGTCCATGGGGTCACTGAGGGTTGAACACGATGAACGACTTCACTTTCACTTTTCAGTTTCATGCGTTGGAGACGGAAATGGCAACCCACTCCCGTGTTCTTGCCTGGAGAATCCCAGGGATGGGGGAGCCTGGTGGGCTGCCGTCTATGGCGTTGCACAGAGTCAGACACGACTGAAGTGACTTAGCAGTAGCAGTATCTTTATAAATAGTAGCCCAGTTGGTGCTAGAGGTAAAGAGCCTACCTTCCAGTGCAGGAGACTTAGGAAGCAGTGGTTCAGTCTCCGGGTTGGGAAGATCCCCTGCAGGAGGAAATGGCATCCCACTCCAGTATTCTTGCCTGGAGAATTCCATGGACAAAGGAGCCTGGTGGGCAAGAGTCCATGAGGTCTCAAAGAGTCAGACACGACTGAATGACTCAGAACACACATCTTTATAAATGGTTCTGTGTAAATTACCGTGGCTTAAGGGGACTTTTTATACGTAAAGCCAACGGTAGCTCAAACTTCATTCCTTGGGGGAACTTCCGGACCCTTCAGCCCCCCCCTATGACTTCTGCATCTTCACTTGAATTCTTATAGACGTCATTATGTCTACTGTCTGGACCTTGGCATAGGCTTAGACTTAATTTAACTGGACATAGTATTCAAATCTCAGCTAAATGTTAAACTCCTCAATGATGAAGTGTTTGCTCAGTCACTCAGCTGTGTCTAACTTTTTTCTATACCTTGGACGGTAGCCTGCCAGGTTCCTCTGTCCATGGAATTTTCCAGGCAAAAATAATGGAGTAGCTTGTCCTTTCCTACTCCAGGGGATTCTCCTGACCCAGGCATAGAACCTGAGTCTCTTGTGTCTCCCGCACTGGCATGCATATTCTTTACCAGTGAGCAACATGCGAAGACTTGGCCTTAAATTTTCTTTCAGTTAACTCGTGCTCCCAATGAATCTGTAGCACAGTGTCTCATGGTCTCATTTAATCATTCTTTCATTTGATTATTTGTTCATCAAATATCGTCGAGTAGTTTATCCTCATTGCTTATTGAAAGTGGAGTAACAACATGCACATAAATGAGATATTTAAATCAATATAATCCATATAAAATTAAAAGAATATATTTGCAGTATTGAGCCAAGTATTCCCTAATCAGGGTAGGAAAAAAAAAAAGAAAGCTTTGATAAATAACTTTGTCTGTGGGAAATAGCAGAGTCCTTCAAACACTATAGGGAATTCCACATGAAATTTATAACTGGCAAGACAGATGACAGTCTTGCTTGCAAATATATTCCATTGGTCTGAGATTTGCAGGAATCCCAGGTCACTTACATTGTTTACTTAATGCATCTTTTTTATCCATTGATAATTCCACAATTTTGAAGAATTAAAAAAAAAATTCAAAGTTCTTAAGGATTTCTTTTTTTCTGTTCAATGTCCTAGAGGGGAGACAGTTTAGTAAACAATTTAAAGTTAAATTAGGTGCCTTTGACCAAAAGAAGAAATGAGTAGAAAGGAATATATGAATTTGATATCATTTCACCTAATTTAGAGCTACCTGTGACGAGGATGGGAGAATGGTTAAAGGTGGAAGATCAGTCAGAGAAGCTAGTCATTTTCTGATGAATGACAAGCGTATTGCTGAGAAGGGACCTTAGGTGCCAGGCAGCTATGCTGCACACCCTCAAGGGGTGCACCTCATATCAGAGTCCAGTGAACAGGGCTGGGCAACACACAGACTGCAAGACCGCCTGTTGCATGCCCAGGCTCTGATCTTAGGGTGGATATCTGGGTGTCACCACCAGGCCATTTTGAGCTGCCATATGTGAAAGTTTTCATCTGGGCAGTGCCAAAATTTTAGAGAAAATGTCTATAGAAAAATCTGTTCATCCATCATTGGTCTAGGAAATTATATTCCTCCCTTGAAAAATGTTACTGTTCATGTGCATATTCTTTACTTTTCTATCCCTTGGGTGCCAGATAGTAGATGTGAGGCTTTTTTCCTTGACTTTTTGGCAATTAGAGTGCAAAGGTGCCATGAGAGCTGAGGGCTTGGCAGAATTTTACTAGTGAACACAGGGGTGCCTACTGCTGGCAGACAGAACCACAACTTATTTTGAAAACATTCATTTAAGCTAAGAGTGATAAATCTGTATTTACTTCTTAAAATGCTCCCAAAGCGGGATGGAGGAGGGGAAAGGGAGCTTAGATTTGGAAAGCATAGAGACCAGAAAAAAGAAGAAGGCAAATCTCCCTTTTCCAATAATTTATCTCCTTTGATACTTCCCAGTGGGCATTGGGTACATTTCCAGCCTGTATTTTGAAAGATAAAATGAATATTTCATTTAACCAGCTGTATTCCAGAATCTGCAACTATCCCAACCTCATTATGAAGAGCCAGAAAAGGTGCTTTCCTTCATTGTACATAGGTTTCCCCAGCTATCTAACAGCAGAGCATGTCTATGAAACCTTTTTTAAATCGAAAGGGCATAAAGCACAAAAGCAGTTACCTTAGGACATATCTTACTAGCGAATGCACAAAATAAATCAGGGCAAAGCACAGATGCTCACAGACACAGCTCAAAGCTCCGAGAATGCTGAATGTAGTTTCAGGGGAAGGACTTTTTGGTGCCCCTCTCATTGCTTAGGGTGGGCACTACCTCAATAACAAACTGCAAAACAAATGCTGAATGCTATTTTCACTTTTCCTCTTTCTTTGTAAAAGCAAAAATCTTCTTTGAATTTTTTTTGATTGGAAAAAATCAGTATTAATGTAGGTCTTTCATACAAGTAGATTGGTGTAAAATGAACTTTTGGAAAGGGGAAGATACCTATGTAAGCCAGAAAAAAGTGTTTTCCAAATAAGAAATGTTAGACACCTTCCCTCATTGTCCTAGCTGGCACTTCTGACAGCTTTGCAGTGCTTTCCAAGTCTTTCTGGTTAAGTTAGTCATGGTTGTTAAGATGCCATATTTATCATGCAAGCCCATTTCCCCCTAGGGTTTAAATATTTTGTATGTAAGGAGTAATTAAATGTTTTGAAAAATAAATTGAAATGAATGAAGGAATCTTGCATGTTCATGGTAAGAGAATTGACAGGTCAATTTTCCCCCAAATGAATAAATCCAGTATTGAAAATTAGTCCAAGTATAATATGATTATATTATAATCATACATTAATAGCATGCAAGTTAATATTTTTTCTATATGATACAAATAAAATGCGATGGTATTTTGTCCTTTTTTTTTTTTTAAAGACCAGCAATTTTCTTGTTTTTTTCTATGCAGCTTATCCAACTTTAACAAGCACATGAATCAACTAGTGCTGAGTGAGAGCTAAGTCGCTTCAGTCATGTCCGACTCTTGACTCTTTACGACCCTATGGATTGTAGCTCACCAGGCTCCTCTCTCCGTGGAATTCTCCAGGCAAGAATAGTGGAGCAGGTTCCCATGCCCTCCTCCCAGGGGATCTTCCCAACCCACGGATCAAACCTGTGTGTCTTATGATGTCGGCTGCACTGGCAGGAGGTTTCTTTACCATTTCTGCCACCTGGGAGGCCCAAATCAACTTGAGATCTAGTCAAATATGCACATTCTGATTGGGTAGGGTTGTCATTTCTGCATTACTGATGTTCCCAGGAGGTGCCAATGCTCAGTCCACAGCTTGCACTTGTAGTAAGGCTCCCTAACTTGCTACTTAGAATATTGTTTGGCACATAATAAGTGTTCAATAATGAACATTTGCTAATAAGTGAATGAATAAATAAATGAATCTCAGACATATCCTCATTTCTAAATTCCCTTTAATATTGTCTCCTAGTTAATTACTGAGTTTAGGTAACAAAAATATTATACGCATTAATACTAGATCCTCAAGTGCTGAAATGTTGTTTTCCAAGTGAAAAATAATACTTTTCTTTTTATAAGGAAAGTATAACTACAACATATATTCAATTATAGAACTTTATTCAAAGATTAGGAATGGAGGAGAATCAGAGAAGTATGGTCCAAGAAGCACATTATTCAGCTGAAAATAAAAGTCAGGTGAAGAGAGTGGCTATGTTGGACAGACCTGGGGTCAAAACTTCCTTACGTAGTCTGCTCTGCAGGTATTGCATCTCATTAAGCCTTAGGACCCTCCTCCAAAAGATGAGGATGCTTCCTATGTGAAATTATGAGGAAAGACTGAAATAAATTATGTAGTGTTAGGTTTCTATTTCTCTTCCCTCACCTTTGCTCAAAATGAAATCAAAAGAAAGTGTCACAGCAAGTGGGTAATTTCAGATCTCTTAGTTGTCAACCCTCTGCTTACAGAAGAAAAAGCAGATTTCTGTGGACATGCTCCTCAAGCTTTGGAGATCAGATGAAGGCAAATGGCAAATATTTCTCCAGGATTTACTATCTATTAGTTTTAGCATGTGGCACCCCACTCCAGTACTCTTGCCTAGAAAATCCCATGGATGGAGGAGCCTGGTGGGATGCAGTCCATGGGATCGCAAAGAGTCGGACAGTACTGAGCGAATTCACTTTCAGTTTTCACTTTCATGCACTGGAGAAGGAAATGGCACCCACTCCAGTGTTCTTGCCTGGAGAATCCCAGGGATGGCAGAGCCTGGTGGGCTGCTGTCTATGGGGTCACACAGAGTCAGACACGACTAAAGCGACTTAGCAGCTTTAGCATGACAAATGATCATTCACTTTATGTAATCTAACTTCCTCCATTCTTGCTATTTCAGAAAGCTTTTTCCAAGTTGAAAACAAAACTTTACCCTAAAATGCCAAATCTTTTCTTACATTTTCTTTTGTTTATAGAAATTTCTATAACTTTCTTCAGTAACAAATTGTTGGCTTGTTGACCTGATGGCAGGAATGTCTCATGTGTAAATTTGGCGATTTAGATCTATTTCCTTTTCTCTTTTGGGGGCACTCTCCATCCTTATTCTGATGTTTATGTCAGAAACTTTCTCTGTCTCTTTTATACTTTAATAAAACTTTGCTACATACACAGGCCTTCTCACATGTCTGATGGGGGCTTCCTTGATAGCTCAGTTGGTAGAGAATCTGCTTGCAGTGCAGGAGATCCATGTTTGATTCCTGGGTAGGGAAGGTCCCCTGGAAAATGGAAAGGCTAGCCACTCCAGTATTCTGGCCTAAAGAATACCATGGACTACAGTCCATGGGGTTGCAAAGAGTCGGACAAGACCGAGTGACTTTCACTTCACTTCACTTTCTCTTTTTAGATGGAAATAGATGATAGTAAGCAACTCTATCCTTAAAGAGAGGAGAAAAGGATGTGATATTTAATATGCTATTCACCTTGCATTTTCTCATTTAATTCTCTCAACAATTCTGAGATGAGTGGTCTTAAATTTATCTTACAGATTATGAAACCAGTTTTAAAACAATGAAATATCTTTCCTAAGGGTGTAGTTAGTGAAAGGAAGTGAGGATTTAACTCAAGGTATCACTTGTTTGAAAAGACATAGTATGGTCAATTTGGTGATCTCAACACTGGATACAATGGGGGCAGGATCAAGGAGGCTTTTCTTCTCTTGGATATTATAGAATCAAGAAGTGGACCAACAAATAACCATTTTGGCTCAGCAAAGTAAATATTCTTGTGAGGAACCTCCTTGCCTGAGCTATGCAATGAGAGCTCTTGCTCTCATTAAAAACAAGCTGTTTTTAACTCAAAGGACCCATTTTCCCCACAGTGCGTCTCTTCTAAATGTTGATAGTAAAATAAATTGTTATAATATACTGGAACATATGAATGCAGTCCTATCTACCCCATAGTTCAGGCTTACACAAACAGTAACACAAATGCTTTGGATCTTTAGTCAGGCTCTTGAGTCTAGGGCTTTATTTTTTCAGCCCTTTCCCTCAACGAATAAATGGAGTTTTCAATAAATTCAGGAGAAGGGGAGATGGGAAGACCATTACCAGGAATCAAACATTGTATTTTTTGGTAGACAATGAGTTGAAAATCAGTTCTGATTATGGAGTTTCTCTCCAATAAGACACTCAGAGTTGGAGTGTCCCATCAACCCTAGGGGAAAGCATTATTTTTGTTTTTAGAAAAAAGTCTGAATTAGTCCCCGGTTGTTATAGTCTATAGAACTTTCTCCTGAATTTCAAGGAATTTGCCTTTTGTGCCACATAATTCTTCAGTCTTTGAGTTTATTCTCTGCTTCCCATTGTTGAAAGGCTTGGTAGATTTGTCCTCTCAGTAAGTTTATAAAGTATGTGAAATTGAATGTTGTGACTTCTTTCTCCTTCTCTTCCTCTTTTTCTCCTCTTTTTAGTTTTACTCTTATTTTTGTGAAAATAAATGAAAATCCCCAAAATAAGCAAAGCAAAGTCTCTTTGTGTTGCTGTAGCAAGGGAGCCAGCCATTTCACTTAAATTTGGGCAGAAACTCAAAGAGACAAAGGAGTGGGAGAACTGCCTGATGGAGAAAGTGGGTGACCTTGGGTCCACCTTGACTGGAGCCTGTTGGCTTGGCAAGCTGTGTTTAGGCAAACTAGAAGTGGAACATCTATGTGATTAGCTAGCAGTGTCCATTTAATTTTGTCTAGTTGGTTCTAAGTTGGAAGCAGGGACAAAAATTAAGAAACCCGTAAGTTAATAGTCAAGTCATGGTCATTTTCCATCAATTTCCCAGAAGTTAATGTTTAATTTCCTGGATTGTCAATGGAGATTGCAGCCTGGCTTCCTGCAAATCAGACTTAAAGCAGCCCAGCTACCTAGCTTGTTTGTTGTAGATAAAGGGGTTGCTATCTTATGCAGATTGCAGATCAAAGTTATGTATAATGTCATGTAAGAAATGAATCGCCAGTCTAGGTTTGATGCAGGATACAAGATGTTTGGGGCTAGTGCACTGGGATGACCCAGAGAGATGGTATGGGGAGTGAAGTGGGAGGGGGGTTCAGGTTTGAGAATTCATGTACACCCGTGGTGGATTCATGTATGGCAAAACCAATACAATATTGTAAAGTAAAATAAAGTAAAAAAAAAAAAAAGCAACAATCTGATCATTGTCCATTTGTACATCTAATCTCTTACCCTTAAGGAAGCTGTAGCATCTTAGGAAAAAAGTTGTGAAACAGAGAAGGTAGATACGGAAAAGAAAAAGCCAGTAATCCTAGAAAGGAGAAACATATTTCATTGATTCTAAGACACATGATGTTTAACATTTTTAACATATCTGAGATGTTGAGTTTATCTTACAGACCATGACACGTCAGTGTTTTAGTTAATAGTACTTTTTATTTTTTACTGGTAGTATAATGTGTTCTTTGTTGTTCAGTTGCTCAGTTGTGTCTGACTCTTTGCAACCCCGTGGACTGCAGCACACTGGGCTTCCCTGTCCTTCACCGTCTCCCAGAGCTTGCTCAAATTCATGTCCATTGAGTAGGTGATGCCATCCAACCATCTTGTCCTTTGTCATCCTGTTCTCCTGCCTTCGATCTTTCCCAGCTTCAGGGTCTTTTCTAATGAATCGGCTCCTCACATTAGGTGGCCAACGTATTGGAGCTTCAGTATCAGTCCTTCCAATTCAGGCTTGATTTCCTTTAGGATTGACTGGTTTGATTTCCTTGCAGTCCAAGGGACTCTCGAAGAGTCTTCTCCAACACCACAGTTCAAAGCATCAATTCTTCGGCACTCAGCCTTCTTTTTATGGTCCAGCTCTCACTTCCATACATGATTATTGGAAAAACCATAGCTTCGACTAGACGGACCTTTGTTTGCAAAGTAATGTCTCTACTATTTAATATGCTGTCTAGGTTGGTCATAACTTTTCTTCAAAGGAGCAAGCGTCTTTTAATTTCATGGCTGTAGTCACTATCTGCAGTGATTTTGGAGCCCAAAAAGTAAGTCTGTCACTGTTTCTCCATCTGTTTCCCATGAAGTGATGGGACCGCATGCCATGATCTTACTTTTCTGAATGTTGAGTTTTAAGCCAGCTTTTTCACTCTCCTCTTTCACTTCCATCAAGAGGCTCTTTAGTTCTTTGCTTTCTGCAATAAGAGTGGTGTCATCTGTGTATCTGAGGTTATTGATATTTCTCCTGGCAGTCTTGATTCCAGCTTGTGCTCCATCCAGAACAGCATTTCTCAGGATGTATTCTGCACATAAGTTAAATAAGCAGGGTGACGATATACAGCCTTGATATACTCTTTTCCCAATTTGGAACCAGTCCGTTGTTCCATGTCCAGTTCTAACTGTTGCTTGTTGGCCTACATACAGGTTTCTTAGGAGGCAGCTCAAGTGGTCTGGTATTCCCATCTCTTGAAGAATGTTTGGCAGATTGTTGTGATCCACAGTTAAGGCTTTAGCATAGTCAATGCTTAGCATTGTCTTAATGAAAGAAAAATTTGGTGAGACAAACAGGAGAACCTTGAGTCTGTCTCTTATACACATCTATTCTGTTGTTAACTGCTGCCTTCACAGCCTTTAAAAGTACCTAGCAGACTGCAGGTAATCAATGAGGTATGCTGGATGAATGACTTTAGGTTGTATCTTATTTTTTATATCCATTATTATTTTAAATAATAAAATAACATATAGTATTGATCATCAGTGTCTGCACATATATTTCTGTAGGGCAGATTGCTAGAAGTAGAATTGTATCAAAATGCATAAACATTCTAAATCTTGATATAGGTATCAAATTTTGCTCCAAAATAATTTTTTACTATTTTTTTTAATTTTGTCACTATTTGCATTAACAAAAATATGTATAAAATTAGGTTTCATTGGCTAGCTCCCCAGAATCTATTACTTCCCCTAAATCTCACCAATCATCTGTCTTGAAAACAGAACAGATTTCAATTTGGGATACCTACTCCTAGTGTTGCAATGCTATTCTTTAAAGAACTCTTGCCTCCAACTTGGCTCCTGTTCAGAGATCTGGTTAGCGTAAACCAATCAGCACATTCTATTTTCCTGGCCACATTCATTAAGCATCTGCTTTAAGCACTCTAATCAGAATTAATTTCAGGAATCTTGCTAGGAATACTGAGAGGAAAAAGAAAAAGTCCTTTCCACCTCTTTGAGAATGGTGGTAGGTATGCAGAGGTAAAGCCTGAACCTAGAGCAGTAAATTTGTCCCCCTGGGGAGTTTAGTCCTAGGAAGAGGTTGGCACTATGGAAGTGAGTAGTAAGGTAGAAATGAGTCAGATCTGAATCAGTCCAGCCCTATAGGCTGGTCCTCTGCAGAGCTCCCACTCACATCAAGCCAGCTGAATTACACTTTCTGACATACAGCTCTACAATTCTTAATTATTTTATTTTGATGTTTTAACAATTTATCTTGGACACAAAGATCCTCAGGTAGAAATTATCTTCGAATAAGTTCACCTTCCCAAATAGCTTCCTGTGAATCTGGTCAGCCTGAAGAGCTTCTCCTTTGCCTTACATTCTATCTTCCATACTATTCGGTTTTCTATTAAAGTGCTTATTAGTTGCTCAGGTGTGGGGAACACTGTGCCAAATCCCATTTTAGTTCTCTTTTCTTTGATTCTCTTGGAGGAGAGCCATGCCCTCTCTTGCTGTTGGCTTCTACACACTATGATCTTGGTCACAGCCTCATTTAAGACCCAATTTTAAGCCTAAGCCATGTGAAAAACTCCCATGTTCCCAGGTGACTCAGAAGCTGTTGCTATTAAAATTGTGAAAATAGTGCTTAGCTTCTGAGGCATCATAGAACCAGACTCTTCTCTTACTAGATTTGTCCAATCAGTATTAACAGATTAATTATTAAGATCCAGGCTACAGAGATATACTTCAGATGCAGAGGGAATGAAAAAACCTCTGGGAAAATGGCGTCTCAGTTTCTTGACCTGGGTGTGGTTCAGGCTGGCTTCCGCTCGGGGAGAACCAGGACACTTCACAAGCACTGAGAGGGCACAGCACTGCCACAGATGGTGCTGGATGGACCTTGGCCTGGGAAGTACCAGTGGTCTGTCAGTGGCTGCCCTGAAGGCTCACCCTGGTGTAGGACTGAACTCATGTGCCTATCATTGTTCTCTTCCTCTTCCTGCCACTTTCCCTATGCAAAGTGTATTCAGGCACAATCCATGGGCCGCATTCGACTAAAGAAACTATTAGATGGATTTGGGATCATAATATGGTGCAGTCTTGTAATACCAAGCATCCCCACTTGTTTGAAAACCAGACATAATATCTTTTTGTCTCTGCAAAGAATATCCTCAAATATTTCTTGAATCTATTCATCCTCCTCAGTGTGTGTGTGTGTATCCTTTTGTCTTTTATTGTAGCAGCCAAACTCCATAATGTCCCGAATCATCCTCATCTCCTAGGGTTTGTATATTTGCATAATGCACTCCCACTGTGTATGAGGGTGACGGTGATGATTGTTGATGGCTGATTTTGTTTTCTCTAGTTGTGGGAAGCCAATGACAAGAGCACAGAGTCATAACCAAGAAAGTAAGGTCAGAGCTACTGGAGATGAGATAGTGATGAGGAGGAGTGATTTTTTTTTTAACTGGCCCCAAATGGAAAGAACATTTCTAGCCCTGTCTGAGGTTTAGAACATGCAGCAGAGTCCTAGAAAGTTGGGTGTGTGTGTGGGGGGGATGGAGACAGCATTAATTACATCACAAAATTTTACATTTCAGCTCAACAAAAGAAGTAAAATGAGATAGAAAAGAAGAGTGGCTCCTGTGATTGAGGTCAGTTGGTTTTACTTAGTTTGTATATGCATGAAATCTATTCACATGATGGGTGATAAATAAATGGAAGAGCCCTTATGTAGATTTAGCATCTTCAAATAGCTTTGTGAAAGGAAGGAATGCTTTTTCATTATTTCAAGACATTTCCAGTAGGGCAAGAAAAGGTGATATGTGCTATATAGCAAGATTCCATTGCTCAAATTATCTGTAGAGATGATTATAATAGAAAGGCTGTTTCTTGTACTATAGAAGGATACATCACTAGATATTGATTGCAGTGCTTGTTTTGCCAATTGTGGAAAAGTGTTTTTTGGTATACCTTTACATCTATTTGAGACTCAGTTTTAACAAAATAAAGTGGGACTCTGAAAAAGTGCTTTGAAAGTTTTTGACTAGTTCTGGCATTCTGAGTCCTATCTCCATCATGCCATGTATCTTTCAGTTCTAGAATCTCTGTATACAATTGCAAGAGAAATATCCACCTCTATCTTTGCCCATTAGTTCCTTAGTACATTGAGTCTAATAGGGTGAAAACAGTCTGGTACAGGAAAAGTTCCAGGGTGATCAAAAGGGACAGAAAACAGAATATTCTTCTGTAAGTCAATAGAACAAGTTTGTGTCAAGAGTTCCTGTGTTACTGAGAACAGTCTGAAATTTTAAGTGACTTACACTTAAAAGCATACATGGTTGTTTTATCGAAATAAGTGAAGTAGATCCAAAGATGAAAGTTTCATTTTTTAATACTGTCACAAATCCAAATTAAGGGAGGTGTCTGCAAAAGCCTTTGATTATAGATCATAAAATCTACAGCTTATATCAGACACTGTAAAATTGCTCAGTGACAAATGAAATGCCTTCGCACTAAATATATCTTTTAAGCACCTTGCAGTTCAGGTACGTTTATCTCTGAGATACAATAGTACTTCTGTAGGTCACAGGTACAAGGTCAGAAATGCTGTTCTGCTGGTTTGGAATGTAACACTTAATGGCCCATTATTTGAGGACATGGAGCAGAGGCTTCAAGCAAATACCAGGTGATATTTCATGTGGAAACTTCAGAAGCCAGGAGACCAACCATATTTAGAAATAATGATAGACCGACTAGACTCAGCATGTGCGCATATGGCTCAAACACCACAGGACCCACCAGGATTCAGCTTTGTAACAATAGCTTGCATCTGTGTAGTGTTTTGTAGTGTTTCAAAGAATTTTCACATACAGTATCTCATTTGATCTTCACAGCAATATTGTGAAGTTGGCAAGGCAGGAATTATTATCGTCATTTTAAAAAATAGGAAACTAGACTCAGAGGGGTTAAGTGACTTGGCCAAGGTCACCCAGATGACATGCAACAGAACCACAGGATTTGAATACACACCTATGACTTCAAGTTCAATATTTGTTCCATTACAACAAGCAAACAGAAGCTGACGGTGTCTATTTAGCTACTTTGTTGGCCATTTCTTGTTCTAAAAGTCTACACTATGGAGTCAAGCAGGAAAATGTCATAAGCATTTGACAAAGTGTTTTTATCTTCCCTTGACATTTCCAAATGTCTAGAAGTGAAACAGGTATATTTTGACAATGACAGTAGCAAAATATCTCAGCAGGATGACCAATATGAGAGATTTCTTCAGATTTGCATATACAAGAAGAAGAGAACCACTGGATACTGTAATCTAAGAATGACAGCAAAAAAAAAGAAAAAGGAAGTTGATAGTAAATGGGAATTGAAATCCTGAAAGTATAATGTATAATGATTTTACATTCTACTCCAATGAACACTGGCCTCACTCTCCTCTAATCTTTTCTCTAGTCATTTCTCATTTAGTGATGCTTTTGTGTACCTTCTTGCTATTTATTGCTGTTGTGAAACCTAAAGATCTGTTTCTCTCTTTGGGTTAAATTTCACCTCACCGCCCTATGTTTTAAGCTACCAGTCCTGAATCTCACTTCCTCAAATCTTTCCTCTGCCCACTGCTAAACAAATGAGCCGATTCACGTCTTCTAAGACATGCAAAGCCTAGTTTTCAAGGTTCTGTGCTGGCATCCTAAGAAGAAATGCCAAATCTAACCCGAACCATGTCTGATCCATATCCTGGACACTAGTCAGCCCTACTCTGACTCTTACGGCGTGTGTCACCAGTAGAAGTCAGAACTTCTTTTCCCTATTAACTCAGTTACCACACTAGATTCATTATCTGTCCAGTGTTTTAGATAGCTGCCAATAATTAATCAGAAGAGAAAAGGGAGACGGGAACTATTTGACATCCTTGTTCATTCAAATATCTTCTGGGTGGGACAGGAAGAGACTTTTCCATAATCCTTTTCCCACCCAAATCAAACCACATATTTGATCTAGAAGGCAGCAACTGTTGTCAGCTTACTCTGTTCTTCTTAATCTCATTCTAGTCCATCTCAGATGAGTATATTCAGGAGCACTAAAAGAAAACCCTAAAACGCATGAGTGACTTAAAAATCTTGAATGTAAAAAAATTAAGAATCTGTGACTCAAAAGAACATTTTGTTTTTAATAATTCTTGTCCTATGATTCTAACTCATGCGACCAAAATGAAAATGCTAAGTCATGGAGAAGGAGGACTAACTGTGTCAGTGACACAAAGCTTAATATCCCCACCCCCCCCTTTTTTTTCTGAATCTTTCAGAGATTGAGAGATAAAGTCTTCCCTCAGATTTTGTTTGTTGAAAACAGAAGAGAGGTTGTGGATGAGTATTTGCTAATTCCTTGCTTCTCTGTGCAGTGAAAGGCTGCAGATGCTTCTGTGACCACACAGAGAACCTCTGGTTCTATCCCTCTGTTTACCACGGAAGCTCAGAGAGTCACATCTAAGATAGGTTGGTTGAGATGATCAATAGCAAACTCCTAATTTCACCTTGCATCCAAAATGGCAATTTGTAAAGGCATCCTCAGAGAGTACTGGAAATACAGTTAAATCTCCTTACGGGAAGGAGGTATGGCAGTTCTCCTGCCAGGACTGTGTACATTACATCTCCAGAGGGATTTTGCTAGTGAGAGGCTTGCTCCTCTAAGGTGCTTTATATTAAGCCATGAGCTGGCACCCAGAGAGTCAAGGAAAAGAAATGCAAAAAGAAATATGCTGAATGCAAAAGTGAATAAATACAACTGGAAAAGAATCTTATAAAAACTCCGTGTTCATTTTTGTAGGTGATTTGCAGGGAGCAGTGGAAAGAAAGGTTTTATAAGGCTGTGCACTGAAGACAAGGTTTCAACATAGACTGTGAATAAACAAGAGAGGGCAGTGTTGGCACATTTAAAGCGTATCGTGGAGGCTTACAGGCTGAACTATGAGCGACATTTTTTTTTGTTCAAAATTTATGAATTCTTATTGTTGTTTGTTTCATCCTTCCAAACTCTACCCCTTCACACACATTTCTCTTGGAAGTTTTGCCTGACCCCCATCAAATAAGAAACCTTAAAGTAACATCTAACTGGAACCTTAGCCAAAATTTAACTGTGAGAGAATGGAAAAGAAACTAAACTTGGGAAGGGAAAGAAAAGCATGATAAATTACTTGTAACTAAATGGAATCATTTCAATCAAAAGCATTTTTTTTTAAATGAATGAACTTGCTTCTTTGCTTGATTCTAGCTTTAGTAAGAAGATCAAAGAGATTTATGACCTGGGTCTCTTTAAGCCTGATGCCAGAAATGAACATGTTCTCATTAATAGTCATTTTCTTGTCAAAAGAAGCCTTTTATGCAGACAATCTGCATTGCTTTTATAGCTTGCTTGCTGGCCAATTTTTTTTTATTAGAATTTGAATGGCATGTCTTAAGGGATAATGTGTTGTATGTTGTTTGTGTGTATTTTTTTTTTTGTATGTTGTTTGTGTGTATTTGGAGGGCATTTGATTCCTTTTACGTTTCAAGTGTCCAAACTATTGTGGTCCATGTATATCCATGTATATTTCAGCTTTCAGATACCTGCCTATTTTGTTGAGGTGGGAGATTCACTGACATAGTAAAAAATTCAATAGACAAATGTAAATTCTAGACTTGGATGTTTTAAGTCTGATGTTATGGGGGTAGAAATTCTTTGGGAGTTTTTTGTATAGTCAGTTTCATACTGATATTCCACAAAGTTACTCGTGAAGCCTTAAACAATTATCTGATGAATTTCAGCAACAAACTCTAAAAAGCCTAATAATGAAAAAATGAAATAAATAAATACAAGTCTTTCTTCTGCTTTCAGGAACAGGATGTTTTGTTCCTCTTCAATGAATAGTTTCTGTTTGCTTGTTTGCTGAGTGTATCGGCTCCAGTCTGTGGCTGAATATATATTTAGACACACAAAGATATTATTAAGTAGAAATGACTAAAAAGTTCAATTAAGCAGCCAGTGTGAATTTTTGTCACAAAATTAACTAACAGGCCAATTGTGTGGGACATTATATAACCACGCATAAGGTAATGACATATGTTTGAGAAAATTTTTCAGCTGGAAACTAAGATTGCTGCAAATGCATAATATCACCTATGAGCTTCAAGTCACTGTGGGCTAGCTTATGTCTCCATCCCTGAACCAGGAGTGGCCTGTGCCCATTAGACTTTTAAACTTTGTGTTACTGTACAGAACATTCTCCCAAACTGACTCCTTTCTTTCTCAAAACATTTCATATTTTAGATTTTCTGATGTTACATATGCCTAATTATCCATTTCTCTGGTCATTTTTTGCCCAGCTTCTTTCAGTTCCTGATTCTTTTCCTGCATCTAAATCTTGAAGCCCTTCAGTATTAGTCCTGGGAACTTCAGTTATGCCATTTATCCCTTAGGTGAGCTTACCCTTGCCGTGCTATTAAATGGTATAGATGAGTTCAGGACATGCTACTCCGAAGTGTGGAACTTTGGCATAGTTAATCTTTTAAGCTAAAGGAGTTTGAGAAACTGCAGGTGCAAGAAGGACTCTTTGACATCTCCCACCTACCCAGAAGGAGGTCATGAGACCCTGAACTGAGAGGGCCCTCCCTATACCTGGAGGAAAGGAACATCCTTGTATCAGAAGATGGAGAGATGTCAAGAGGCACTGGAACAAGCAGATTTTGCAAATTTTCTTCAAGATTAATACTAGTCTTAGTTTATAACTTTTCTTCGGTATATAGAATACAACCTGTTTGTTTATTCACCGAGCCCTCTCCAAGTATCCAGCAGTGCCTGCTACATATTAGTACCTCAACAAATATGTGCTGAGGCAGGACATCTAAAAAAGAAGCAGCTGTGGATAAACTTTTGTAACTAGTGCAATGGCTGCTTTTGAAGGTACGCTTGAAAGGGCAAATTTTCCTGATGAACTTGAGGATCTTTAGGCTCTTTTGGTCATGCATATAGCTTATTTAAAGAACAACAGTGCTTTGGGGATTTGTAGGTGGTTTATACATGTGTTCTTTCTTTGTCAAGCCAAGGACTATCTGCTCGGGATATGAAGAAAACAAAGATCAGTTGATAATACTATCTGTCCCCAAGATCATAGCACTTTTCCCCTAATGACTGTGAAATTTTCTGCTGAAAAACATTTAATGCATCAGTGAAAATATTATATTTAGTTGACGCTGAAAAGAAGATGTTAATTCAAAACCGCCTCTCTATGTGACAGGGACAATCTTAATACAGAACCTATGTGGCTGAACACAAAACTGGGGGTAGGGGGTGGAGTCAGCAATTATTTTCTTGAGAATGAAACAGTACCTGCAATTCAGGGTAGTTACTCCTAGTGGAATATATCTTGTTCATTTATACAGCCAAGACATTTCTAAGTGCTTAGCATGCCAGGCCTCTCTGTCCATCACCAACTCCCAGAGTTCACTCAGACACATGTCCATCGAGTCCGTGATGCCATCCAGCCATCACATCCTCTGTCGTCCCTTTCTCCTCCTGCCCCCAATCCCTCCCAGAATCAGAGTCTTTTCCAATGAGTCAGCTCTTCGCATGAGGTGGCCAAAGTACTGGAATTTCAGCTTTAGCATCATTCCCTCCAAAGAAATCCCAGGGCTGATCTCCTTCAGAATGGACTGGTTGGATCTCCTTGCAGTCCAAGAGACTCTCAGGAGTCTTCTCCAACACCACAGTTCAGAAGCATCAATTCTTTAGTGCTCAGCCTTCTTTACAATCCAACTCTCACATCCATACGTGACCACAGGAAAAACCATAGCCTTGACTAGACGGACCTTAGTCAGCAAAGTAATGTCTCTGCTGGGGTCGCAATGAGTTGGACACGACTGAGTGACTGAACTAAACTGAACTGAACTACTGGACAGTAAGAAATTATAAGGGCCAGAGAAACCTAAAATGTGAAAATAAAAAGCAACAAAGAATAAAACTCAGACTTGGTTCAAACAGAGAAGACTTTAGAATGACTCAGAAAATTTGAAAAAGCAAACAAGGCAAAAAGATGTTCTACATAGTGGTTTGTACGATGCCATTCATTTTGGTTACCACTGCTTTCCATCTTTCTTTGGGTTGCACTGCAGATTAATCAGCTGTATGCCCTGGCTTTTCTATTTTGTTATGGCGGGAAAGGCATTTTTAATGTAAATGTGAAAGTACTAAATAAAATTTAACTAAAAACAAATGCAAAAGAGAACAAAATGAAAGGAATTATGGTGCTGAAATTGCTAATAAAGTCAATCAAAATTTGTTGATTATTCCAGCATTATATATATATGACATTAAATATTTACTACACTGAGCAAACTTATCCATGTTTAAGTCACATTTTTTTGTGTATCAGAACAATATGGAATGCTGAAATATAAAGGTACAAGGACAATATTTTTTATTCTGAAAAAATTATGCTGATTTCTTTAAACAGTAGAATGTTTAATTATCAAACACATTCAAATCCAGTGTTAATATATGATTAATGGATGAGTTTTGACTGGAATCTAGGCCAGATCTTGTTCTTTGAAAGGGGATTGGTAACTGTGTATAGTGTCAAAGATGTGGAAGAAGGGCAGAAAGCACTGAACCAGTGTGTGCACCGCCAGACAGAATTTTTCACATCCTCAGTAAAACTGAGTTTAAGAACAATGTCTGACTGTCTTCTATGTTAAATGCACTACATTCTAGGGCCAGCTCTCCCTGATTGGAACCCTCAGGGTTTTACAATCCTGTTTCTCACCACACCTTTTTACAAATCATGTTTTCTCACCACTTCCTAAACTGTACCTTTTCTGGTCTCGCTCTTACCTTTCTTCCTATCTTGAACATCCCCCACACCTAACCCTAACTATTTATCTGAAGCAAATTCATCTTCTGTGGCCCAGAGGCTAGCTCACATCCTTTTCTTAAAACTACTCTGGCCATTTCATTTAGAGGTAAAATTTTCTCTTTTGAATATCCGTAAAATAATTTTATGTACAGTGCAATTGATATTTAATCACATGCTGCCTTTTGCCAGGTCTTCTTTTGCTATCTTGAATTCATATTTGCAATTTGAACTGTTATTTTCACTCATTTTTTACAAAATCAGAATCTAAGTCTTGATGCCAGTGTCCATGACTAATATTTACTTTGTAATTTTCACAAAATTCAGTACAGCAATTTGTGAATATCCATTTATGACTGCTAGTTTTCTTTTCTTCTCTCTCTCTCTCTTTTTTTTTTTTTTGAGATCCTCCTGTTAAATTTCCTGCATAAAAATTTGATAAGGAAGATTTTGCTTCACACTCTCCAAACTCTTATAGTGACAAGTAGAGACACATCTGAATTTTACCTTTTAATTTTAAATTATGTTTTGTTTTTTGTTTCATTTTAATGTCCCTCCACATCCCCCCAAATTCTAGCACAATACATTTTACTCCTGGGTGAAAACCAGTTGTGGAGCTACAAGGAGAGGAAAGGACTCTAGTGCTGAGAATGGACGAATTCCTTGGCCAGCCATGGAGACTGCTTAGCAGTTTTCAACTTTCCTTTTTTTCCTGGTTGTCTTTATTTGCTTGTGTCACAGAGCTTGGAATCTGATTGGCAGGAGCAGATTTTAGTTTTGCTCCTGTCGTGCACAGTGGACTCTAGACACAGCAGTACGTTGAATGCTGACTCTTCAGACAGGTGCGTCTTTTTGTCTCACTTAACAGATGAGAACTTGGGATTTAAGGTGTTAGGATGTCAGAAGTAAAACTGCAGGATTGATCTTTTGTTTTAAAGGAATATAAAATTTGTTACATACTGAGCAAAAATAAGCACCTCCCCCTCTCTAAATAGGGATGTAGAGGGCTCCTTTATCTCATTCCAGGTTCCCCCAAGTCTTCCCACCCCAATTTCAGTGTAAACATCATTTCAACCATCCTGTTGTTTTAGGAATATACACATAAGAAGAACAAAAGGTGGCAGTTGGCAAGGCTGTGCATTACATAAGAGACATCCTTGGGACGAGCTGGGCGAAATTAATTCTGAAGCTAAGTGCCCCAGCCATATTTTCTCTTTTTTGATTTTTAAGTCCTCCTACCACTGTTAGGCTCCTTTGATTAGGATTTGTATGAGCAGGTGAACTTGACAAGTGTTGATCATCTGGGTTACAGAAAAGGAGCACGTGAAAGGGTTTGCTGTAATGACAAGAAATTACGGACAGCGATATTCAGTGTGATGCAGCACAAAATCCTCTCCGTGAGAACTGAAACTGTGTGTCAAGCCAAGCAGTGTCAGTCTGTGCAAAGCGGTCACCGGCTACTTTAGTGATAACGTTGCTAGGATATGAAACTCCAAACGTACTCTTAGTGTGAAAGCGAGATTTCATATTTGGAGGGGGAAAGAAAAGAAAAAAGGGAAGAAAGAAAAGAAAAGTCAGGAAAACAGTCAGTCCCTGGTGCTTTTCCCGGGCATTGGAGGCACAGAGATGACATCACCAGCAGCCTATCAGAGCTCTCCAGCTTTGTTCAGGTTCCGAAGCCATGTCATCACTGATGTAGCCCAGAAATGAAAATAGCACCATCTCTAAATATACAACAATGAGAGTCAAGCACTGCTTTTTAAAAGATGAGAGAACCAAGAAAAACTCCTTAAATCAGAGTCTTCCTTTCATGAAGTACACATAAACCTAGACTTTGGTTCCTGGAGCCACTAACCTTGGTATTGAATTTAGTCTGCTTGAGACTTTATAAATTGACAGTCAGAGCTAATTAGTACACAGCTGAGACCACAGCCCAGTCTCTCCAGCTTGCTCTTAAATGTGGAACAGAGGCAGGCTGACTCTTCCCTAAAAGGCAGGAGTGGGTGATGACTACAATGTCAAGGGGAGAGTCTGCCTGGTTGGGGACCAACATGGGGATTTGGGGCTCTTCAGCAAGGTGGGTAAGTGGCTGTCATTGTCAATACATTTCACTTAACTAAAAGCACGTTTTACAGTTGTTGAAGTTTGATTGATTTGTTGATAAACACTAATGTTTTCCAGTTGACAATTTCTCCATGTTAATTTCTTTAATGCTGGCAGATCTGCCTGGCAAGACTCTATAAATAGCATCAGTGTCATCATCCTTTTTAAGTTATTAATGAGCCATCCTGTTTCAAGGGGCTGAGATTTGGGGACAGGTTGTGCTTGACTGCAGTTTCTAACATTGATACCTAAGCACTTGCAACTTGCTTTAGATGAAAACATGTTTCTTAAAAAAAAAAAAAAGCAACACTGGCCAAGTACATCCATAATAAAAGAGAGCAGTTTATAATTAGTGACTAATTAAACTTTGGAGAGAGAACTAAACTGCCAAGGTCCTACAGGCAGCATGTCTTTGATTTGGGGGCATTAGTACTGTCCCCACCTCAACTGCAGCTGCCCTTTATGAATGTCTGACTCTGGAAATCAGCTTCGGCCCAGACTGTTCTGTCTGCCAACTAGTGACAGGGGACCAGAGCAGACTTCTCCAATTAGCAGAGTCCCCCATCAGGCAGCTGGACGCACTGTGTTTATGCTTGTGGACAGCACACTGAAGCAGCTGAGCCTCTGGCTGAGGTCTCCTGGGCGCAGAAATGTGATTCTAAAAGCAAGACAGACAAATGGACAAGGTAGTGTGATATCTTCCGAGGACATCCTCTTTATCCAATTCTTCTCACTCCTTTGAGGTGATGGAAATGAACACTAAAAGCATTACACAGTAATGATGGCAGGACTGATTTGCTTCCTGGTGGCAGGACCACTGGGTAGATGCTTTGCTTCCTAAAGGACATACATATGAATGGGACATGTGAGTGACATGAGTTGTTATTGTAACAACTCAAGTATTTCTCTAGTCTTAAATTCTTTCTTTGCACAGAAATGACCCTAAGATCATTTTCTGAGCCAAAATTTTCTATTTAAATCTTTGTCTCCAAATCCTCCTTGTAAATATTCAATTATTTCCTTCACTTTGAAACATTAACTTATAATTACATTTATCTATTTTACTCAGAGTTTATTTTGGATTACTAACTACATAAATACATTACCGTTCTTGTTTCCAAAGTTCCTCTACGTCAGAGGTCCCCAGCTCCTGGGCTGTGGACCAGTACTGGTCTTTAGCCTGTAAGGAATCAGGCCACACAGCAGGAGATGAGCAAAATTTCATCTGCTACTCCATTGGTCACATTACATCCTGAACCAGCTCCCAACTGTGGAAACAGCCCACCCTTGTTGTGTAAAATTTGTCTTTCACAAAAGTGGTCTTTGGTGCCGAAAGGTTGGGGACCACTGCTCTATGTGTTTTCAAAATAATTTACTTTTTTTTTTTCTACCAAACATACTACATTCAGAAGATCTTTCTTAGGTATCTCAATAGCAAGAAATGCAGGCACTGAGCCTCTGGTGTCTCAGTTTCAATATATGTGACCTGACAGCCTGGAAACATGGAAATATAGAGAAAACTGTACACAGTGTGTCCACTGAGGGGATTTAGCTCAACTGAACTAAAATGACAAGCTTCCAGTTTCTCTGCTGAGTCTACCTACTTCTCATTCTTTAGCAAGAGAACTCTGCAAAAATAACTTAGAAACAAAAGCAAAACCAATAAAACAATTTTTATAATAATCTATTTATCTGCCATCTAAAGGATATTATAGAAAATTTGGGTTGGTAACTTTCTGTAAAACAACAATTTCCAGTATATAATTATTAGCCATAAGCTAGTGCCAAAGGAACAAATGTCTGCATTTACCAATCTTAACTATATCTAGATGCATTGTAATATTTCTGAAAATAAAAATTACTAATCTGTTCACAGTTAGAAAAGGTTTCATAATACTGAAATTTACTTATATCTAGGGAGGTAATTTGCCATATATAAGGAATACATTTAAATTAATGAAAATAAATAGATCTAAAGATCATATAGCAGGAGGTTTAAACTGAGATATGGTTATAAAACAATAGTAATTAAAAGGAGGAGAATAAGTGGAGAACAGTTGTATACATTTTTTCTTGAGTGGATTCTGAGGTGGGGGTCAAGGTAACTCCACAGTAAGAATTGCCAGAAGGTCTAAGCAGTGAGAGCCTTACTGGGACAGCTCTCTGTCCTTGCTAGAAAACTAATATGAAAAAGACATACACTCTACTAAGGTTATTTAAAGGAAAAAATAGAAATATTCTCAGATAGTCACTGTCCATTCCATCAGTTATTACTACCAGAAAATTTTCCAAAGCAATCTTTGGCAGCTGAAAGGTATGGTGGTGACAGAAGATATCGTAGAAAAATAAAGATGAGTGAAATGGTTATATTCACTTGATCCAGAAAAACTGTCTAACAACATGGTTGCTATATAGGAATTCCATAAAATTACAGAAAAGGTGAGAAAAGAAATGGCATGTTGACACAATTCAAATAAGAAAGAGCAACACAGATATTAGACAAACTATGTGACTACAAATCCAGGTAATTTGCCAAAGTCTAATTTTCTGGACTTTCTTTTTGTTCATCTTTAAAATAAGAAGTGTATATAGATGATCTGTGTTAGGAATGATGGTTTTGATATTGTATCATTTTGTGTTTACCTATATAAGTTGTATGTGTGTGTGTGTGTGTGTGTGTGTATACATCTGTAAGTATAGGTATATATAAGGATGTATATAAACACCAAAATTATGCCATATGTATATATACATATACAAATATGTAATATTTTCACACATATTCATGTGTGCACATATTTATAAAAAAATACACAGCCAATCTGGTAGAAAATTCACTCTCTGAAATCAAAATACAGCTAACCAGTCATAGAAATCATCTTCCTCTTTATAGCAGTAGTTTTAATATGTCTTATGGCCATCTCCAAAGAAAGTCATTATTTTTACATTCCAGAATATGTTTCTCTGCCTCCAAATTATTTTGAGATTTGACTAGAATATCTTTTTTCAGTGTAGAACAATTTGGTTGAGTCAGTTGGTGCAAGCAAGAGAAAGCCTGTTTAAGAGTGTGATATTCTGTCACCTCAGGTTTTGTGACTCAAGGTAACATAGGTGCCACAGGATTTCTGAGGGGCTTTAGGGGGAGAAGATAAGGTGTACTGTCAGTAGCAATCTCTCTTGTCCTTAATCTAAGGCCCCCTTAGGCTCAACAGCACCAGAGATTGTGTTTTTGGAGGTCCAGTGTTTTCTTTTCTCCTCACTGAAGAACTCCCCAGCAAATTTAAGTCAAAGTAATCATGCTCCTGATACTATAGAAAGAAACCTCAGTTATATTTTTTTCCTAAAATAGTTAAATTTTAGGGTAAGAAGGGAACATCATTAGGGATTTAAATTTATTTGTTAAAAACACACTCTGGCTGTAGGCTTGGGACATTACTTG
>SJYC01069982.1:0-17192 GCA_006408675.1 Madoqua kirkii
CATCATTAATATTCAGTGCACATTTATTATAAATTTATTTGGAGTTAGGCTTAATTTATTTTTTAACATGACAACAAATAATTCTGAAGGGAAGAAACTACAGAAGGAAAGTGAAAATACACAATTATCTATTATTTTTTTATTGTCTTAATATTTATTGAAAGTGCATTTTATGTCAGATACTATATCATGCATTGTAGTCTCCAAAGAATACTTCTTTTCCCTGACAAGCTTCTGAAAAAGAGGATAAATAACTATGTTTTGTCTTATTTATCCTTCAGAACTTGTCCACTACTATAAATAAAATAGATAATTAATAAGGACTTACTGTCTAGCACAGGGAACTCTGCTCAGTACTCTGTAATGGCCTATATGGGAAAAAGAATTGATAAAAGAGTAGATACATATATATGAATAATTGAATCACTTTACTGTACAGAAGAAACTAACACAACATTTTAGATCAACTGTACTCCAAAAAAATTAATTAAAAAGTTATTTAGAGACCTCAAGTCAGAAGATATGTATTTAATAATATTAAAATATTAAACATTAAAAAAATCTGAAACAAAATTTTTCAGCCTCACCTAACCCTAATTACAAAGCTTATTCTGGAAAACGTTGGGCAAAGAAAGTAATTATAGCATGAAATAAATGTTGCTGATAGTACAGCAGTCTCTGCCCCCAGCTGAAAATAAAGGAAGTTATTAAACACAAAATTTAATCAATATTTTGAGAAAAAGAATTGGTCATTATAGAGTTATGTAACTAGGCAACTTATCTTTCGAGAATGAAAATGGACTAGAGACATTGTTAGATTTGAGAATGAGAATGTTTAACAATCACAGATTGTTGCTAAAGAAAGCTTCAGACATAAGGGAAATAACATAAAGATGAAAGTCAGAGTTGCATGGAGGAAAGACAGCAAAAGAGACACAGAGGTATAGAACGGACTTTTGGCCTCTGAGGGAGAGGGAGGGGTTTGGATGATGTGGGAGAATGGCATTGAAACACGTATACTATCATGTAAGAAACGAAGTGCCAGTCTATGTTTGATACAGGATACAGGATGCTTGGGGCTGGTGCACAGGGATGATCCAGAGAGATGATATGGGGTGGGAGGTGGGAGGGGGATTCAGGATTGGAAGCTCGTATACAGTGGAAACAGTGTCAGATTTGGACTCCAAAATCACTGTAGATGGTGACTGCAGTCATGAAATTAAAAGATGCTTACTCCTTGGAAGAAAAGTTACGACCAACCTAGATAGCATATTCAAAAGCAGAGACATTACTTTGCCGACTAAGGTCTGTCTAGTCAAGGCTATGGTTTTTCCTGTGGTCATGTATGGATGTGAGAGTTGGACTGTGAAGAAGGCTGAGTGTCGAAGAATTGATGCTTTTGAACTGTGGTGTTGGAGACGACTCTTGAGAGTCCCTTGAACTGCAAGGAGATCTAATCAGTCCATTCTGAAGGAGATCAGCCCTGGGATTTCTTTGGAAGGAATGATGCTAAAGCTGAAACTCCAGTACTTTGGCCACCTCATGCAAAGAGTTGACTCATTGGAAAAGACTCTGATGCTGGGAGGGATTGGGGGCAGGAGGAGAAGGGGACGACAGAGGATGAGATGGTTGCTTTTGAACTGTGGTGCTAGAAAAGACTCTTGATTGTCCCTTGGATAGCAAGGAGATTAAACCAGTCAGTCCTAAAGGAAATCAACCCTGAATATCACTGGAAGGATTGATGCTGAACAGAAGCTCCAATACTTTGGTCACCTGATGCTAAGAGCCAACTCATTGGATAAGACTCTGATTCCGGGAAAGATTGAAGGGAAAAGAAGGGGGTGACAGAGGTTGAGATGGCATCATCCACTCAGTGGGCATGAATTTGAGCAAACTCTGGGATGTAATAAAAGATGGAAGCCTGGCATGCTCCAGTTCATAGGGTTGCAAAGAATCCAACATGACTTAGCAATGCAACAACAGCAACAAAATGATGCACTACCCTTTCCAATTAATGACCATCATGATTAATCTCTCTTTAAACTGTAAGACTTACTGCTTTAAGTGCTCTCTAATTAATCACACACTACTTGCATTGTTCATAATGTATTTCTTGTATTATTATCTAACTTTTCATGTCTACCTACTATCTTCCCACCTAAGAAAGGTGTGGAGAAAGTAATTTTACAAGGCTAATTCAGTTTAGTGCACTGAAGTCTGTACAGTGCTTGCGTTGGTGATATACTGTTTGGTTGAGCCAATGTGGTAGCATCACTTGTAAATAGAATTGCTCATAATTCTTCATAACTGGGAGTATCATTAATTAAGATAGCCTTACAATTTGATTTTTAAATGTGGAAAATGCTGAGATTGATGGAAAAAAGACAGAGTGATGTTTGTCTAACAAAGAATTTCAAAATTATGAATGGCAGTTTAGGAATATACGTAAAGGAGAAGATCCAGCCAGGACTTAGTATTTTGAAGAAAGATGGGGTCAAGAATGAATGAGGCCTAAGTAACTGGGCAATGCTCAACATAGTTTTCTAGGGCGTTGTAGATCTACCACAATCCTTAAAAGGGGTTTGTTTGCCAATCTTTCAATATAGAAATTTTTTTTTTTTTAAAGGAGCAAAACAAGTTATAGTCTGGGAAAAACCTAAAGTTTCTGACACAATACATCAGTTGTCATATACTTATGAAGACTGTAGCATATAGGTAAGAATTGGTAAGAGGAGTAAACACAGCAAGAAAATACCCTGCAGTAGCAGAGAGTATGAAGCAGTTTGGGACAAGGCCCCAGGAATATGATTTCTGGTTGACAAGTAAGGCATAATGGGAAAATTATTAAAGACAAAACATGCAGATAAATCAAGATTTTGAATTATTTAATCATTATCAACTTTTTCCTGCATAGGACACATGTATTAATCAATTGGTAAATTATTTTTAAAAAGTACAATAATGTGCTTTAATATTTATAACGATTATTCACCCTATCATATGTGCTGTTCCTTGAGCCCACATTATAAACGTGCTTTGCTTCAGCCCTTAATGATTGCTGTAAGCCTTCATTCTCACACCAGGGCTACACACTGGGCATCACATGAAAGGAGCTCTCTGGCTCTGTCTTGCTGTTCATAGACTTAGTTCTGAACCATTGGTCTTGACCCAATTTTTGTGTGTGTGCGTGCTGTATTCCAGCCTGCCTTTGATCATCTCAGCTTTCACTGCTCATTCTCTCCTTTCTAGCATCACCTTGCCTCACCCTTTATTCTTGATGTGTTGCACTAGCATTCCCAGTTGCCACCCCAGTGACGCTAACTCCACTGCTGTGAGTAAATGCTCCTCCTCTTATGATTAGATCCTGGAACCCCTTGGATCAGTACTGTTCCCATCAGTCTCTTCTAACTTCTCCTGTGCCCTGCAGGTAGCACACCCACTTGGCTCATCTCAGCTTAAAAATTGGCACTAGAAATGTTGTTAAATCATGTATATCTCTCCATTTCCCTGTGATGAAGGACCACACCCTATTCGTACTTATATTAACTAAAGTACATATCAAAAGGCTGAAGAGCCTGAGACATTAAGAGCCTGAGACATGTTTCATAACTTAGTTTTAAATGAAACAAACCTCAATAACATGGGGGAAAATAGGGTTGTAGAAATGGAAATTCAGTGAAAAAATCAATTTATGATTATTCAGTTTCTCATCACTGTAGGCTGCTTGTTAATTGCTTGTAAGCTGGCTTTTAGATGTGAGAAGGACTTGGCCACAGTATGCAAGGAAATAAAAGAAGAAGTAACCAGCAAAGCTATACAAAAAGATTTAATAAGCCAGATAACCACTATGGTGTGATCACTCATCTAGTGCCAGCCATCCTAGAGTGTGAAGCCAAGTGGACCTTAGGAAGGATCACTATGAACAAAGCTAATGGAGGTGATGGAATTCCAGCTGAATGATTTCAAATCCTGAAATATGATGCTATTAAAGTGCTACCTTCAATGTGCCAGCAAATTTGGAAAACTCAGCAGTGGCCACAGGACTAAAAAACTCAGTTTTAATTCTAATCCCAAAGAAAGGCAATGCCAAAGAATGTTCAGAATTACCACACAATTGCAATCACACATGAAAAAAGTAACATTCAAAATTTTCTAAGCTAGGCTTCAACAGAACAGAGAATTTCCAGATGTTCAAGTTGGATTTAGAAAGTCAGAGAAACTAGAGATCAAATTGTCAACATCCTTTGGATCATATAAAAAGCAATAAAATTCCAGAAAAAAAACATCTATTCTTCTTCATTGACTACTCTAAAGTCTTTGTGTGGATCACAACAAACTGTGGAAAAATTCTTAAAGAAATGAGACTATCAGATCAACTTACCTGCCTCCTGAGCAATCTGTATTCAGGTCAAGAAGCAACAGAACATGTGTATACCTGTAGCAGTTTCATGTTGCTGTATGGCAAAACCAATACAATATTGTAATTAGCCTCCAATTAAAATTTAAAAAAATAAATTAAAAAATAAAAATAAAATAATTAAATTTAATTTTTTTAAATAAATAAATATATAAATGGACAGGGAACAACAGACTGATTCCAAATTGGGAAAGGAGTATGTAAAGGCTCTATATTGTCACTTTGCTTATTTAACTTATGCAGAGTACATCATGAGGTATGATGGACTGGATGAAGCACAAGCTAGAATCAAAATTGCAGGGAGAAATATAAATAACATCAGATATGCAGATGACACCACCTTTATGGTGAAAGTGAGGAGGAACTAAAGAGCCTTTTGATGAAAGTGAAACAGGAGAGTGAAAAAACTGGCTTATAATTCAACATTCAAAAAGCTAAGATCATGGTGTCCAGTCCCATCACTTCATGGCAAATAGATGAAGAAACAACAGAAACAATGACAGACTCTTTTCTTGGGCTCCAAAATCACTGCAGATGGTGACTTGAAAAAACTGGCTTATAATTCAACATTCAAAAAGCTAAGATCATGGTGTCCAGTCCCATCACTTCATGGCAAATAGATGAAGAAACAACAGAAACAATGACAGACTCTTTTCTTGGGCTCCAAAATCACTGCAGATGGTGACTGCAGCTCTTTGGGAAAAAACCTTTGACAAACCTAGACAACATATTAAAAGGCAGAAACATTACTTTGCTGACAAAGGTCTACACAAAGTTATGGTTTTTCCAGTAGTCATGTATGGATGTGAGAGTTGGACCATAAAGAAAGTTAAGCAGTGAAGAATTGATGCTTTTAAACTGTCGTGTTGGAGAAGACTCTTGAGAGTCCCTTGGGTGGCAAGGAGATCAAACCAGTCAATCCTAAAGGAAATCAGTCCTGAATATTCATTGGAAGGACTGAAGCTGAAGCTCCAATGTTTGGCCACCTAATGTAAAAAACTTACTCGTTGAAAAATACCCTGGTGTTGAGAAAGACTGGAGGCAAGAGGAGAAGGGGACGACAGGGGATGAGATGATTAGATGGCATCCAGGACTCAATGGACAGGAATTTGAAATGGACAGGGAAGCCTGGTGTGCTACAGTCCATGTGGTCACAAAGAAATGGACATGATTGAGTGTCTGAACTGAAATGAGCTGGAACAGTGAAGTGAAGAAGCTCTCCCATGTTTTTTTAAGTTCAACATGTTCTGAGGTAGGCTTGGCAGTGGTCTTGCTCTGACTCTCTGAGGTAGGTCTTGGATGGTGGACTCACCCTTCTTCCTCACCTCCAGTTATGGAGCCACATTCAGGGATCACAGCCTCTTTGCTCAGTTCATCCCTTGCCTCACTGATCTATCCACTTAAAGAGCCAATACAGATGAGAACTTCTTAGTTTCTCCTCACTGGTCTTTTGTTCTAAGTTTAGTTCCTTTCTTTCTTTTTAGAAGATAGGTTAGATAAATTACCAGTTACTCTTCAATCATTTTATTATTTTTCTCAACCTAGATAGGATTGCCACTTTTATAGCTTTCTTCATAGTCAACCTCTTCAACATGCTTCATCTTTAAGCCAATAAAGTGAAAAGAGTCAGAAAGCTTCTTTACAATATGGAAGTTTGGGCAGGGGAAAATGAAAGACCTAGACAACATGATATGAGTACTCTGCTGTCAAAAGCAGCATTAAAATTTACCAGCTGTTTAAAAAGAAAAAAAAAGCCAGCTGAGAGATTAAAAGTGCTAACAGTGTTAATCCTTAATCGTGTCCAACTCTTTGTGACCCTGTAGGCTGTAGCCTACAAGACTCCTCTGTCCATGATATTCTCTAGGCAAGAATACTGGAGTGGAGCCATTTCCTTCTCCAGGGGATCTTCCCAACCCAAGGGTCAAACCCATGTCTCTCATATTGTAGGCAGATTCTTTACTATCTCAGCCACAGATAAACTGTAGAGAGATACTTAAATAATTGATATGATCTTAATCCACAAACTCAGCAGTGTGAAATATTCAGCCTGTGAGAATTCCAAGCCACCATTTTGTCATGCTGGTAGTTATTTAATCTCAGTCACCCTATGAATGTATTGCCCTTCCAGACCATTACACATGCATGTTAGAAAGATCATGTTAGAAATATGATCAAGATCTTCCACTGCCAGTCTAATCAAGTTCTTATCTCAGCCCTAAATTCACATTAAATCAGGAGAGGACATTAAAGAGGTAAATTAAGTTAAGGTAAAGAGGGATATGCCTTCAGATCCTTTACAGTTATTTTGGCATCACTGTATTCAAATATATCTTAACCTAGTGTATATGCCTTAGTATGCTCCTATTCCAAAAGGTGTAAAGGCTTTAAGAAAATACTTAGAGTCAGAAATAGAGCTAATGACAGTTTCAAATTCCTGTGATTTGGTTTTCTTTATTAAATAGGGTAATATTGTCATTAATTAAGATGCTCCAACCATTGAGGATACAGTTACAAATCAACTTAGTATATGTGATTATATATATAAAAGTTCAGGTATTTGCTGAAATTGAGTTTAGGACACCAATATTCTTAGAAGTAATTTTGACTCTGGTGATTACACAAAGTTGACCATTTTTATATAACATCTTTCCTCTAAAAGAATAGAGTGATAACTCTTTGAGGAGATGATTCACCATGTCTACAAATTTGGGGATTTCTTAGGCATCCCAGAGCTGAGCCATAGTAGTCCAGTTCAGTTCAACTAAGTCTTTCTGTCATGTCTGACTCTTTGCTACCCCATGAACCACAGCACACCAGGCCTCCCTGTCCATCATCAATTCCCAGAATTTACCCAAACTCATGTCCATTGAGTTGGTGATGCCATCAAGTGATCTTATCCTCTGTCATTCTCTTCTCATCCTGTCCTCAATCTTTCCCAGCATCAGAGTCTTTTCAAATGAGTCAGCTCTTCTCATCAGGTCGCCAAACTGTTGGAGTTTCAGTTTCAATATCAGTCCTTCCAGTGAACACCCAGGAATGATCTCCTTTAGGGATGGAATGGTTGGATCTCCTTGCAGTCCAAGGGACTCTCAAGAGTCTTCTCCAACACCACAGTTCAAAAGCATAATTCTTCAGTACTCAGCTTTTTTTATAGTCCAGTTCTCACATCCATACATGACTACTGAGAAAACCATGACCTTGACTAGATGGACCTTTGTTGGCAAAGTAATGTTTCTTCTTTTTAATATGCTATCTAGGTTGGGCTTCCCTGGTGGCTCAGAGGTTAAAGCGTCTACCTTCAATGTGGGAGACCTAGGTTCGATCTCTGGGTTGGGAAGATCCCCTGGAGAAGGAAATGACAATCCACTCCAGTATTCTTGCCTGGAGAATCACATGGACGGAGAAGCCTAGTAGGTTACAGTTCATGGGGTCGCAAAGAGTTGGACACGACTGAGCGACTTTACCTTAGGTTGGTCATAACTTTCTTTCTAAGAAGCAAATGTCTTTTAATTTCATGGCTGCAGCCACCATCTGCAGTGATTTTGGACCCCCCCCTCCCCACCGCCACTGTTTCCACTGTTTCCCCCTCTATTTCCCATGAAGTGATGGGAGCAGATGCCATGATCTTCGTTTTCTGAATGTGGAGCTTTAAGCCAACTTTTGCACTCTCCTCTTTCACTTTCGGCTTTTGAGTTCCTCTTCACTTTCTGCCATAAGGGTGGTGTCATTTGCATATCTGAGGTTATTGATACTTCTCCCAGCAAAGTTGATTCCAGCTTGTGCTTCTTCCAGCCCAGTGTTTCTCATGATGTATTCTGCATAGAAGTGAAATAATCAGGGTGACAATATATAGCCTTGACATATTCCTTTTCCTATTTGGAACCAGTTGGTTGTTCCATGTCCAGTTCTAACTGTTGCTTCCTAACCTGAATATAGGTTTCTTAAGAGACAGGTCAGGTGTTCTGGTATTCCCATCTCTTTCAGAATTTTCCACACTTTATTGTGACCCACACAGTCAAAGGCTTTGGCAGTCAAGAAAGCAGAAATAGATGTTTTTCTGGAAGTTTCTTGCTTTTTCCATGATCCAGTAGATGTTGACAATTTGATCTCTAGTTTGTCTGTCTTTTCTAAAACCAGCTTGACCATCTGGAAGTTCATGGTTCAAGTATTGCTGAAGCCTGGATTGGAGAATTTTGAGCATTACTTTACTAGCATGTAAAATGAGTGCAATTGTGTGGTAGTTTGAGTATTCTTTGGCATTGCCTTTCTTTGGGATTGGAATGAAAATTGACCTTTTCCAGTCCTCTGGCCACTGCTGAGTTTTCTAGTTTTGCTGACATATTGATTGCAGCACTTTCATAATATCATTTTTTTTAGAATTTGAAATAGTTCAACTTGTATTCCCTCACCTCCACTAGCTTTCTTTGTAATGATGCTTCCTAAGGCCCACTTGACTTCACATTCCCAGATGTCTGGCTCTAGGTGAATGATCACACCATTGTGATTATCTGGGTTGTGAACTTCTTTTTTGTACAGTTCTTGGTAAGGGGTTAGTAAATACTTAATAAATAAATTGGGATCAGAAACATTATTTATATGGAATATTCAGTCAGGACTTCCCTGATGACTCAGAGGTTAAAGCATCTGTTTTGTATTCCCTCACCTCCACTAGCTTTCTTTGTAATGATGCTTCCTAAGGCCCACTTGACTTCACATTCCCAGATGTCTGGCTCTAGGTGAATGATCACACCATTGTGATTATCTGGGTTGTGAACTTCTTTTTTGTACAGTTCTTGGTAAGGGGTTAGTAAATACTTAATAAATAAATTGGGATCAGAAACATTATTTATATGGAATATTCAGTCAGGACTTCCCTGGTGACTCAGAGGTTAAAGCATCTGTCTGCAGTGCAGGAGACCTGTGTTTGATCCCTGGGTTGGGAAGATCCCCTGGAGAAGGAAATGGCAACCTACTCCAGTATTCTTGCCTGGAGAATCCCATGGACGGAGGAGCCTGGTGGGCTATAGTCCACGGGGTCGCAGAGTCGGACATGACTGAGCAACTTCACTTTTCAGTCAGTTTGATCATTTTGTCATAATTCATATTCAATTTGCATATATTCACCCTAATCCAAATACATTCAGTGAGAATATATGTGTAATCCAATAACATTATCTCACCATAGATATTTTATTTAATCTTCTCCCTAGTGTAAACTTGCCCATATTTTAAATGACTCCATAGCTTCAGATATGGAAAAATATCTACAGGGGAAAATGGCTTCAAATACCACAAAACATAAGGTGCCCATATGGGCCCTAGATTTCCTGCCAGGATCTTCTGGTGAGAGGTAAATAGGGCCAGAGGATGCAAATAGGAATAGTTCTTGAACTGTAACTAATAGGTTAAAGCACATATTCATCCTCTCAGAGGGTGTCTTTTCTCTAAAACTTATTGTTTCCCAAAAGATTTAATAAAAGTATTTCTGCCTCATAGTTCTTCGTCACAGCAGAGAGAACTGAGAACTTGGAATGCTTAGGCTAAGGGCCTATTGATCCCCTCTGGAAACTGTGCCCATTTGATCACTGGACTCAATGTCACACTCTATTGGAATGTTCCCTTGTGTCCTTGATATTGTCAAAGTCAGTCTTTTAGGACAAAGTTCTCAGACTTGGAAACAGGTGAGATTTTGAGTATGTGTGTGTGTCCTTAGTCACTCAGTCATTTCCGACTCTGTGCAACCCCCTGGCCTGTAGCCTGCCAGGCTTTTCTGTCCATGGGATTTTCCAGGTCAAAATACTGGAGTGAATGGCCATTTCCTACTAGAAGGGATCTCCCTGATCCAGAGATTGAACCCTTATCTCTTACATCTCCTGCGTTGGCAGATTGATTCTTTATCACTGTGGCACCTGGGACTGAGGTCAAATGAGGACTGGCTATGAATCAGGGCAAGTGTCCCTTCAATCTAGTTTAACAGGGTGCATTTTGCAAACTTTACTTTGCTTCTACTTCCACGTTTTATAGTCTAAAGCTGTGTTCCATATTCACTGATCCTCAAAGGAGCAGTTCAGGTGTTTAAAAGCCTCGTGGAAGAGCCTTTCTGAGAACTGGGATTTGCCCCTCTAAGAGAAAGAAGAGACAGAACTATATTAGCATAATGTCTCCTATTCCTCCCCCCACCTTACACCCATGGAAAATCAGTGCTTATCTAGAGGGAAGCCAAATAAAGGACAAACATTTGAAGTGGGAGAAAAAGGCAGCTTTGTACTGCGTTAGCTCAGGTGAATGGGGGCGGAATGAGAGCTGTAGTCTAGGGGAAAGTCAGAAATGAGCTTTTCTTTTCCTAAAACAGGAAGGGATGACAATTACTGTGGACCTGGTTGGCAAACTTGCTTTGAGATTCTAATTCATACACTGCTTCCCTCCTTACCCTGAAGGGTTGGTGGGGAAACAGGATTATTGCTAGAGGGGAAATCAGAGTCCTATTTCCTTAATCCTCCCAGGGCCACTCCCTGTGGAACTTTTTAATTCTGGATTTGCTTGAGGCATTTCACCCCACCAGTACACAGCCTGGGGCACAGCTCTACTGATAATCTTTGGGCAGTGGACTGGAGTGGGAGGAAGATTCCCCAAAGGAGTGAGGAGAGGCAGTAAATAAGAACTTTTTTGACTTCTAGGGCACTGTGGAAATCCATTTTAAGAGACCTGGAAGGGCCTTTTCTGATACAGCATCCTAAACTCACTAAGAAATAAGGATAGAGTTTGGAAGAAAATCTTTCCAATCTACATTGCACCCTGTTAACCTTCTACCCTCCTATAGAATGAACTGCTTTGCCTCTATCCTGCAAAGTTCAGCATGGAGGTTCCTAATTTTCTATGAGCCCATAGACTCCTTTGAGAGTATGTGTAAAACTGTGAATTCTTGTGAATGGGAAGGCAAAGGAAATGAGAATCAAAAGCACAGAAAATTTTATGTATTTGTCGCTGTTGTTCTTCAGTTTTTCAGTAGTTTCTGACTCTTTGCAACCCCATGGACTGCAGTATGCCATACTTCCCTGTTCTTCACCATCACCTGGAGTTGGCTCAGACTCATGCCCACTGAGTCAGTGATGCCCTCCAACCATCTCATCCTCTGTTGTCCCCTTCTCCTTCTGCCTCCAATCTTTCCCAGAATCAGGGTCATTTCCAGTGAGTCAGCTCTTTGTATCATGCGGCCAAAGTATTGGAACTTCAGCTTTAGCATCAGTCCTTCCAATGCATATTCAGGGTTGATTTCATTTAGGATTGACTGGTTGGATCTCCCTGCAGTCCAAGGAACTCTCAGGAGTCTTCTCCCACAGCACAGTTCAAAAGCATCAATTCTTTAACACCGTCTTCTTATATTTCTTTTGTATAGTATTCAGCTTTAATGCATTAATAAGATCTTTGAATAATTCTTCAGTACTCTAAGGATTCTCAAGTGAGAGGTTATAACCCTGCCCTAGACATACACATCTTCCCTAGTGGCTCAGACGGTTAAGAGTCTATGCAATTGGGAGACTCAAGTTCAAATCCAGGGTTGGGAAGATCCCTTGGAGAAGAAAAATAGCAATCCATTCCAGTATTTTTGCCTGGGAAATTCCATGGATGGAGAAGCCTGGTGGGCAACATTTCATGGGGTCAAAAAGGGTTGGACACAACTGAGCAACAAACACACGAATAACATACAGACATACATAAGCCAGTTGAGAGTGGATAAATGTTTAAAACATACTTAGTCAATATGACTCTCAGTTTGAATAAAAGGAGAAAAGATTACTCTGCAACATGGTTCACTTCAGTTGCTCAGTCGTGTCCAACTCTTTGTAACCCCATGAATAGCTGCATGCCAGACCTCCTTGTCCATCACCAACTCCCGGAGTTCACTCAAACACACACCTATTGAGTTGGTGATGACATCCAGCCATCTCATCCTCTGTTGTCTCCTTTCCTCCTGCCCCCAATCCCTCCCAGCATCAGAGTCTTTTCCAGTGAGTCAACTCTTCGCATGAGGTGGCCAAAGTACTGGAGTTTCAGCTTTAGCACCATTCCTTCCAAAGAACACCCAGGGATGATCTCCTTTAGAATTGGATCTCTTTGCAGTCCAAGAGACTCTCAAGAGTCTTCTCCAACACCATATTTCAAAAGCATCAATTCTTTGATGCTCAGCCTTCTTCACAGTCCAACTCTCACATCCATACATGACCACAGGAAAAATCATAGCTTTGACTAGACGAACCTTTGTTGGCAAAGTCAATTCTCTGCTTTTCTATATGGTGTCTAGATTGGTCATAAATTTTCTTCCAAGGAGTAAGTGTTTTTTTAATTTCATGGCTGCAGTCACCATCTGTAGTAATTTTGGAGCCCCCCAAAATAAAGTCTGACACTTTTACCCCATCTATTTCCCATGAAGTGATGGGGCCAGATGCCATGATCTTTGTTTTCTGAATGTTGAGCTTTAAGCCAACATTTTCACTCTCCTCTTTTACTTTCATCAAGAGGCTTCTTAGTTCCTCTTCACTTTCTGTCATAAGGGTGGTGTCATCTGCATATCTCAGGTTATTGATATTTCTCCCATCAATCTTGATTCTAGATTGTGCTTCTTCCAGCCCAGCATTTCTCATGATGTACTCTGCATATAAGTTAAATAAGCAGGTTGACAATATACAGCCTTGACATATGCCTTTCCCTATTTGGAACAAATCTGTTGTTCCATGTCCATTTCTAGCTGTTGCCTCCTGACCTGCATATAGGTTTCTCAAGAGGCAGGTCAGGTGGTCTGGTATTCCCATCTCTTTCAGAATTTTCCACAGTTTATTGTGATCCACACAGTCAAAGGCTTTGGCATAGTCAATAAAGCAGAAATAGATGTTTTTCTGGAACTCTCTTGCTTTTCCCATGATCCAGTAGATGTTGGCAACTTGATCTCTGGTCCTCTGCCTTTTCTAAAACCAGTTTGAACATCTAAAAGTTCACAGTTCACGTACTGCTGAAGCCTGGCTTGGAGAATTTTGAGCATTACTTTACTATCATGTGAGATGAGTGCAATCGTGCAGTAGATTGAGCATTCTTTGGCATTGCCTTTCTTTGAGATTGGAATAAAAACTGACTTTTTCAGTCCTGTGGCCACTGCTGAGTTTTCCAAGTTTGCTGGCATATTGAGTGCAGCACTTTCAAAGCATCATCTTTCAGGATTTGAAACAGCTCAACTAGAATTCCATCACCTCCACTAGCTTTGTTCATAGAGATGATTTCTAAGGCGCACTTGACTTCACATTCCAGGATGTTTGCCTCTAGGTGAGTGATCACACCATTGTGATTATCTGGGTCATGAAGATCTTTTTTGTACAGCTCTTCCGTGTATTCTTGCTACCTCTTCTTAATATCTTCTGCTTCTGTTAGGTCCAGACCAGTTCTGTCCTTTATCTAGCCCATCTTTGCATGAAATGTTCCCTTGGTATCTCTAATTTCTTGAAGAGATCTCTAGCCTTTCCCAATCTGTTGTTTTCCTCTATGTCTTTGCATTGATCTCTGAGGAAGCCTTTCTTATCTCTTCTTGCTCTTCTTTGGAACTTTGCAATCAGATGCTTATGTCTTTCGTTTTCTCCTTTGTTTTTCACCTCTCTTCTTTTCACAACTATTTGTAAGGCCTCCTCAGACAGCCATTTTGCTTTTATGCATTTCTTTTCCATGGAGATGGTTTTGATCCTTATCTCCCGTACAATGCCACGAACCTCATTCCATAGTTCATCAGGCACTCTATCTATCAGATCTAGGCCCTTTAAATCTATTTCTCACTTTCACTGTATAATCAGAAGGGATTTGATTTAGGTCATACCTGAACCGTCTAGCAGTTTTCCCTACTTTCTACAATTTAAGTCTGAATTTGGTAATAAGGAGCTCTTGATCTGAGCCACAGTCAGCTCCTGGCCTTGTTTTTGCTAACTGTATAGAACTTTTCCATCTTTTGCTGCAAATAATATAATCAATCTGATTTTGGTGCTGACCATCTGATGATGTCCATGTGTAGAGTCTTCTCTTGTGTTGTTGGAAGAGGGTGTTTTCTAATGACCAGTGCATTTTCTTGGCAAAACTCTATTAGCCTTTGTCCTGCTTCATTCTGGATTCCAAGGCCAAATTTGCCTGTTCCTCCAGTGTTTCTTGATGTCCTACTTTTTCATTCTTGTTTCCTATAATGAAAAGGACATCTTTTTCTGGTGGGTAAAGTGAGGCAGGCAATGCCAACAGACAAATTAGATAATAAAATAACACAATATAAATAACTAGGTACCAAGGATAGCACAACACATATGTCTAGAGAAAGGACACCTCAACTAGGCAGGGAAGATAGAGACTTCAGCTCTTCCCTAGTGCAGGTAGGATTTTAAGAGAACAGATATGAACATGAAAATTGTGTGGGGTGCTGCAGTGGGTAGAAGAATTCTAAATTCAGAATAAAGCAACCTTTAGAATACTCCTAACTAAATTAATTAGTAGACACTGTAGGATAGTGGCAAATAATTTGACAAAGGAGAGTGATTTCTGAGAAATTCTTATTGTTTTGTTGAACTGATTGCACACAACTCTGAAAGCTACCCTGTGAATCTTGAACTGTATCTAAAGGATATGGGATAACTATTTTAGTATTCCTAAAAGGACCTTTCCACAATTTAATCTACTGTATAAGTCATTACCAGTGGATGATCACAAATCTAGGTCAAGGAAAATAATAATAATAAAAAAAAGCCTACCAATCAGGAATAAAACTATGTCTCATTTAAGTCAGGAGCCATAGATATTTGAAAAGCTCAAACAATGGTATTCAACATATTGCTTGTGCTTAAAATGATTAATTGGTAATGATATTAATAAGTAAGGTTGTCAGTCTAAAAGCATCCATGGAGAACTCCCACTGGAATGAAAGCTACATTCTGTAGCCTCACAATTGGGATGAAAATTGGACTCAATAATAGGAGAGGAAAGGAGAAATTAAATGTTATAAGCCTGATAGAAATGAGAGGGCATAGGCAATGAGAGTTGAAGAGCAAAACGAAATTTAATAAGGGTAATGTAATAAGTTCTCTTGTCTGGCAGACACTGAAGGAGATGACTCTCCCACCCAAAGGAGAAAGGATGACAGGGATGTCTAGAGAGAGTGATTATTCAGGGGAAGTTCAGAATATGTCCTGGATGAGCTAGCTACAATAGCAAAAGTTACCAGGGCTAGGATACTGATGACTCTGATACAAATCGCCAGCATCCAGTCCACCTGCACTGTATCTGTACCTCTTGCAAAACATATTTATTATGAACTCTGATCAGCAGCCTTGTCCTTATCTGTGTTCTACCCACATCGCTGGTCAATAAAAGAATTACCTTATCTCCTTGCACATGTCTATTATTACACACTTTGTGTGTGTGTGTGTGTGTGTGAGGTCACTGTCATGTCCCACTCTTGCTACACATGGACTATAGCCCTCCAGGTTCCTCTGTCCATGGGGTTTCCCAAACAAAGATACTGGAGTGGGTTGATATTTCCTTCTCCAGGGGATCTTTCCAACCCAGGGATCAAACCCACATCTCCTTCTTGGCAGGTGGATTCTTTAACACTGAGCCACCTGGGAAGCTTAATACAATACAGTTGCATACTTTAGGGAAAAAACATTTTTATTATAGCCTTTTGCTCTTTACAGTAGCTCTGTGAGTGAAGGTCACTCACTTGTGTTTGACTCTTTGCAACCCGGTGGCCTACACAGTCCATGAAATTCTCCAGGCCAGAATACTGGAGTGGATAGACTTTCCCTTCCCCAGGGGATCTTTCCAACCCAGGGATCAAGCCCAGGTTTCCCGCATTGCAGGTGGATTCTTTACCAGCTGAGCCACAAGGGAAGCCCAATAACTCTAGGAAGTTGTTAAATGAGGAATTATTATCTACATTATATTGTTGTGGATATTGATGTACAATACGGTAAGTGGATTTTCCAAGGTTAATTATGATGCTGGAACTTGAGGATCCTAGTTCAGAGTTCTACTTACATACCTGTTTCTTCTGAGTAGCAAGGAGAGCAGTAAAAATTCTTTTCACTTTCTCAGTACAGGTCAGAGAGCAGGACTCTGTGCTGGTAGTGATATAGAATAAAGTTCTATCACTGAAAAATCTGATTCTGCCATACAGATTCACAGAGAGACATTTTTGCATAACAAAGTCATTCACATATCCCAAGGGGAATGGTCTACATAATAGCATTTTGTTGATCTGGTCAAAACAAATTATCTACAATTAATAATATAATGCTTTCTCTCTTGACTGTTCATAAAACATGCTGTCCTAAAATAAAATACTTGTTGACTTATTGCTTAATTATTGTTTAATTATTGCTTAAAAAAAAAAAATGAAACTGTGTGTTTTGTTAGAACTGTAGGTGAGAAAGCAGATCTCCAGCTCTGTACCAGCCCAGCTCTTTAAAATTTAGCTTCTGTTCTCAGGCATTGCTGGTCAACTTTCTGAAATCTTTTCCAGTTTTCACCCATCATGACTCAACTGCCACTCTATCAGAAAAATAAAATGCTATATCAACCCTTGTTATAACAAACAAATGATCTCAAAAGTGGGAAGGGCACATGGAATTAACTATGTCAAATGATATCTTTTCCTTTCTGAAATCACTTGAGAACATGAAAACTCCATAAATATTTGATGGATTTTGTTTTGTTAACTCATTTCAAGAGTGAATATAGTTTACAGATTAAAAAAAAA
>SJYC01069984.1:0-10821 GCA_006408675.1 Madoqua kirkii
AAATTTTATTTAATGGAATATTTTCCCATTTCTTTTACCATCCTTATTAATTCTCTGTGATGTCCTCCTCAATTACTAACGTTGATTGCTTACAGATTTTTTTGTTTCTCTATGATGTAATTCACTTGGTCTTGTACCTTTGTTCTGAGGTTTCAATTTCCTCTTAATCAAGTCTATCCTAATCTTTTAAGTGTTAAGATAATTATTTTTGCTGCCAATAATGGAAGCAAAATAGAAGATGTTTAGTTCTGTCTTCTCTGTGCAAAAAATTCTCATAGCGCTAGTTCATCCAAAGGTTATAAAAGCTCATAGCCATGAGTTAAAAACATCCAATTCTTAATCCTAAGCTTGTGATTTAATTAATTAGGCATTAATTCAGGAGTCAATAGCTACAGTGTATTCACAAACTTGTGACTTGGAACCAAAAGATTTAATAAGAATCAGGAAAACTCAGATCTTAGAGGGTACTATTGAAAACATTTATAGAACAAATATAGAACCAAGGTAGCTCAGAGGTCAGTTTACTGAAGTAGGAGAAGATGGAGTAAAATTTTCATCCTTTCTGTGCTGAAAACAAATCATATCATCTAGTAACCGTGGGGCTCTTCATTCATAAATCAATGTAGTGGACATTGTAGGTTGACTGACTCAACATTGCTCCTAATTTCCTTCCCCTTTGCTCACTGAACTAGAGAGAGTTCAATATTTGCTTTCCTGTCTTCCACTTAATTTAGTACTGGTTCCATACCACTATGTTGACCAAAGGATCTAAGTGCAATGCTCCTGGCAAGGGTCTTGGGTTAGCCTTCCTATGTAGTGGACATTGTAGGTTGACTGACTCAACATTGCTCCTAATTTCCTTCCCCTTTGCTCACTGAACTAGAGAGAGTTCAATATTTGCTTTCCTGTCTTCCACTTAATTTAGTACTGGTTCCATACCACTATGTTGACCAAAGGATCTAAGTGCAATGCTCCTGGCAAGGGTCTTGGGTTAGCCTTCCTGAGAAAAGGGAGCAGATTCCATGCTTTATTCTTTTCCCCCCTGTCTTTAATGAGTACTCCATGTCTGGACTGAGGTAGCCATATTATGATAACATGTGAGTAAAATTATGCGAGGCAAAAACCTTAGCCTAAGATGAGTGAGTGGCATGGAAATGTTGCTTGTACCTGGGTCTCTGATGCCACTTCTATACTACAGGATCAATGTGAGTGGCCAATGACTTCTAGACTCCTTGGATAAGAAAAATGATTGCTTTAGGGGTTGAGATATTGTCAATTAGCTATACTGCTGCTTGCAACCAAATGTATTCTTCAATTACTATTTCCGAAATTGGACTGCACACAGAATAATTGTTTAACACACAATTTTCTGGGCCTTCATTTGAGAAATTTCACTGTAGTAGTTTGGAATGAGAACCAGAATCTGTATTTTTAACAAATAATCCAGATGATCCTTAGGTCAGTGTTGTTTAAACTTACATAATAAAATATGCTTCATAACTGCAATATTGTCAGTTATCTAGAATCTTGGCTTTTATTCTACATGTAGTGCTTGTCAATGAAGCCATAAGGTTTCCAGTAAAAATACAGATCTAAGACTTTTTCACAGGTGCTACGCACTGCCTTCCCTCCTCTGATGCCTGGGTCCCTGCCACCTTGATTCACTTGATTCCACCACCATCCACCAATTTTTCTATTTTTTTCCCTGCAGTCTTTCCTCTGGCCTGCTGGAATTCTCTCATGTGTCACTTTCTCACTTTACAACTCTCCTTCAATTCTTCTGTTCCTCTTTATTCTATGATTGACTCTCCCTGAGAAACCATTTGTGATCCCCTATTATGAAGAATTCCCTATAAAAATAAATTATATTGTGCTGTGTTTGGGAGATAAGCTTGATGGGGTAAACAGCTGTACACAGTAGCTCTATGCAAACAAGTTTAAAGCAAAATCCAACCAGCTGCTCAGCATGAACCCTCTGAGAGCTGAGATCAGCTGTTGTACTACCCAACCATTGCCCTACAGAAAACCAGGCTTGCTGGGACAGAAATGAAAAAACGTGTCACTAGGTGATTGAAGCAGGAGTTACAAGTGAAATGTGTACCATCTACAAAATGATACACAGTGATGATATTTCACACTGGTATATTTCATCAGGAACAAACCAAATTGACTTTAGGAATATTTTGCTTAAAAAAGACATCAGTATCAGCATTCCTGAGCTATTATGATGCATACATATCTTTGGTTTTAGTATAAAACATTAAAGATTGATGATAGAAATGAAAATCATTTCCTCTCGGGAGATCATAGACATAAGTTTTTGATAAAACATTTTCACATCATGTTGGAGATTTCTGAGTTTTCACTTTCTTCCTGAAAAGTTTTGTTTTGAAGATGAAAATTAACCTATATTTAACGAAGAAATGACAAATAGCAAAGATTGGTTTGGACTTTAGCGATTTGAAGCTACATTTTCAGTGCTTTCTTCAGTACTTTTTAATGTTCAAACCCATTCACCATATACTCAGTAACCGCTAGGGAAAAGAAAAATCCTGCCTCCAAATGAAATCCATCTAATAAAAGTATCTTTGACAGAGTTCCTTGTGTTGAGCTAAATCGATTTTTTTTTTAAGGTCTATCAGGTTTCTGGTGATCAAACAGAATAAGAGAACCATTATCAGTTATTTGAAGAAAACTGATATTCACACCATAATACAGTCAGTATTCCTTTTTCCAAGCTATACTTCATCAGTTCCTTTACTTGGATATTCTGTCACAAGTTCCTTATAGCATCCAGCATTTGAGCAAGTTCCACCGATTCCTCTTAAAATTTAGGGCTAAGAATTATGTGAAGTATGCAAATTGAAGTCTGAGAAGTAAAGAATAAAATGGGATTATTATTATCCTTTATTTAATGTTATACTGATAGTAATCTCAACTTTTACTAATTTATAATTTTGGAGATGTTACTTTGTTGGCTCCAATTTAGAGTTTTAAGCATTCTTAATAAATATTTTTATTTTTCCTCAATATTTCATATTATTCCACCATATATTTAACTATACCTAGATTCGTATAGCTGGTTACTGGCTGAAACTTTTAGGTTTAAATTTAGACCTGTTAAATTTTGTATCATTATATTTGGCTCATATATTCAGGTTCCATGGATCCCAGTTCTGCCATCCAATATAATTTCTGTACTTCCACATTCAAATCATCAAAAAAAAAAAAAAAATTGCAGAGTCATTATTTTTTATCAATTCCTGCAGTAAATTTTCATCCTTTTATTAAACTATGTTATCATCATAAAAATACATAACAAAAATCACTTTGTCCCCCCTTGCCTTACCCCACACATCCCACACAAGGACTTTCCAAACTTACTGTGTAAAGCTGTAATTTAACCACATGTCTCTGGCCTTCACTGGCAAGGATATATCTACTTTTTCTTCCTTCACTAACTATACATTTTGTAATATCAAGAACTTACCTGTGTTTTAACTTCTGTATTCTTAATACCCCCAAATAGTTACTGGCAGATAATGGTTGCTCAATAAATACATGCTGAATGAAGTAATGAAGTAGAATTTTGACTTTACCAAAAAACTTTGTGACACTTACTCAAAATATGTGACATTTACATGTTGCCTGCTTTTTCTATACAGCAGAAAAAAAGCAAGAGTGTGCAATTATATAGTTATGATGATGAATGTACAGAGTCAAATAAAACAGCTCAGTTAAAAATGATGTTAGTGTTTTTAACATCAGTATGTAGTCTGGTTAATATATTTGAGTAATGTTTTACAGCTTTCAAAATTCTTTTCCATTCATCAACTCATTTGAATCTAACATTAACATGGTAAAATAGTCAGAGTGATATTATCATCATGATTTTTCAGATGAAAAATAAACAAAAAATGAAGCAATAATTGGAAAAGCTGAATTACTTGCCAAGGGTACTTTGTTGTCAAGGCCAGCATTTTGTGTACTTATTCCTAGAAAACCCAGACATCTCCGTCTTAAATGTGATCAATATGTTAAGCTAGTTATGTGACCTGAGAAAGTCAACACTGTTGATTGAACTTCAATTAAATTATTTATGAAAATTGATATTAAAAGGCCATCCTCACCAAATTTCTGAAGATTATGAGCTCATTTGTCATATAAGAAAATTAATGTGAAATCTCTTAAATTAAAAATAAACTATATAATCACATAATTTCAGAGGTAGAAGAAACCTCACCAGTGCATATATGAGGCTTCTTCTTATTCATAAAAAGGAACTGAGGTTCAGAATGGTTAAATGAATTGGCATGGGATACTGTGTCACTCTGGAGAGAAGGTAGGATCAACTCTGAACATTGAATGGATTTTTCTCACCACATCACCTTGATCTTGACTCAATCAGATGTCTAAGGTCGTATTAACATGGTAGTCACATTTCTTTTACTTCATGAATGAGTATCCCTTATAATAATATTTTAACATTATAAACACAAATAAATATTATATGAGAATGGTGGATTCGAGATTGACTGTTACAATATTGGTAGTCCTAGTTCCTATTTCCTTTACAGAGCAAGTTTAATATTCCCCAAATTAAGAACTACTGATCATTTTGGTATAGTTTGAGGGAATCTGGACACACCAAAAAGCCAACATCAAATAAAATTAAACTACACTCATGCTGAAGAATTAAAATTGTAACAAGATAGCAGTGATACACATGATAAAAAGTTGGGAACTAGCATAAAAAAAAAAACAAAACTCACTTTGAAATTTCACATACTGAGGGGGATGTATCCTCAGGTAATGAGATTGTGGGCTCTCAAACCACAACATTTTAGTCAACTATTTGGCTTCCACAGAAATGGAAATGTCTCCACCTGGGTTAAAGCAAAAACTCAGATACGCTAATTGACTGGTCTAACCCATTCAGTATTCTTACCTGGAAGATTCCACTGACAGAAGAGCCTGGCATGCTAGAGTCTATGGGGTCACAAATAGTCATATGTGACAGTTCATACGCACAAGCAGAATAAGTTAGAATAACCTCCTCCAGTTCCCAGACAAGAATCCCTCTTTTGCCTCAATATTCAGCCCAACTCCTAAAACATAAATGCTGAATCTTTGTTTTCCATTAGATTTCCCCCTCATGGCCATGTGGGCTTAATTTTTCATGAAAGTGAAAGTGAAGTCGCTCAGTCTATGCAACCCCATGGACTGTAGCATACCAGGCTCTTCTGTCCATAGGATTTTCCAGGCAAGAATATTGGAGTGAGTTGCAATTTCCTTATCCAGGAAGTCTTCCCAACTCAGGGACTGAATCCAGGTCTCCTGCATTGTAGGCAGACACTTTACCATCTGAGTGCTTGCTAAAATACAAAGGAGTATATTCTCAACAAAAACAGTTTATAATATATATGTGCTAGCAGAAATGCATTGAAGGCAATGGCACCCCACTCCAGTACACTTGCCTGGAAAATCCCATGGATGGAGGAGCCTGGTGGGCTGCAGTCCATGGGGTCGCTAAGAGTAGGACATGACTGAGCGATGTCATTTTCACTTTTCCCTTTCATGCATTGGAGAAAGAAATGGCAACCCACTCCAAGATTCTTGCCTGGAGAATCCCAGGGATGGGGGAGCCTGGTGGGCTGCCATCTATGGGGTCGCACAGAGTCGGACACGACTGAAGTGACTTAGCAGTATGGTGGTTTCAGATTGTTATTATCTTTTTATTCTGATTTATTATTCTTTTCTTACCATTAGCCATCATCCACCAATGATTTCAGTATTTAGTCCTTGACATGTAGCAAAGAAAGGAAATTCAGAGGCTAATGGTCCAAGGAGATGATGATCTTCCAAAAGATTGTATTTGAATCAACTATTTGGTTCCTACAGAAACGGAAGTGTCTCACAAATGTGTGATCATGGCATCTGGTCCCATCACTTCATGGCAAATAGATGGAGAAACAATGTAAACAGTGAGAGACTTTACTTTTTGGGCTCCAAAATCACTGTGGATGGTGGCTGCAGTCATAAAATTAAAAGACACTTGGAAGAAAAGCTATGATGAACCTAGACAGCATATTAAAAGATAGAGACATTAATTTACTGACAGAAGTCCAGATATTTAAAGGTATGTTTTTTTTCAGTAGTCATGTATGGATGTGAGAATTGGACCATAAAGAAATTTGAGCACCAAAGAATTGATGCTTTTGAACTGTGGTGTTGAAGACTCTTGAGAGTCCCTTAGACAGCAAGGAGATCAAACCAGTCAATCTGAAAGGAAATCAGTCCTGAATATTTATTAGAAAGACTGATAGTGAAACTGAAGCTCCAGCAGTTTGGCCACTTGACACAAACGACCAACTCATTGGAAAAGATCCTGATGCTGGTAGCAGTGAAGGCAGGAGTAGAAGAGGGGGGCAGAGTTTAAGAAGTTTGGATGGCATCACCAATACAATGTACAAAAGTTTAAGCAAACTCAGGGAAATAGTGAAGGACAGTGTCCTGAATATTTTTAGAAAGACTGATAGTGAAACTGAAGCTCCAGCAGTTTGGCCACTTGACACAAACGACCAACTCATTGGAAAAGATCCTGATGCTGGTAGCAGTGAAGGCAGGAGTAGAAGAGGGGGGCAGAGTTTAAGAAGTTTGGATGGCATCACCAATACAATGTACAAAAGTTTAAGCAAACTCAGGGAAATAGTGAAGGACAGGGAAGCCTGGAGTGCTACAGTCCATGGGGTCGCAAAGAGATGGACATGGCTGAGCAACCAAACAACACAAATGTGTGATGCAGGTGATTATTCAACAGGTGGATAGCAAAGGGAGGTGGGGTATAGTGAGATCAATGTTAACTGCAAAATATCTCTTACCTAAGATTGTCCTCAGAAAGCTTGGAATGAAAGGAGTTAAGATGAACAAATAATAAAGGAAGTTTGGGAAAGAATAGATCTCTGTTTCATTCTACTTTAAGTTGCTTCCTTAGCAACATTTTAGATGATTTTCCTGATTACAAGAACAGAATAGATTTGAAATTTGTGGGATTTAGAAGAGAAAAGTTCAAGGTATTTTATGTGTAAGAATATGTTTAGAAAATTTCATATGAAAAATTTATATATATGTTTTTCAATGATACCCCAAAGCTTCCATAATGAACAACTGTAGCTTTGCTCAAAAATGATATGAACCAATTTGGGAAACAGTGAAATCTTGCACAGAGGAGGGGCTTTGCTTCTCAATAAACTTGTTCAGTCAGTCGGTTGTGTCTGACTCTTTACAACCCCATGGACTGCAGCACGGCAGGCTTCCCTGTCTTTCACCATCTCCCAGAGCTTGTTCAAACTCATGTCCAATGAGCTGGTAATGCCATCCAACCATCTCATCCTCTGTTGTTCTCTTTTCCTCATGCCTTCAATCTTTCCCAGCATCAGAGTCATTTCTAATGAGTTGGTTCTTCACATCAGGTGTCCAAAGTATGGGAGCTTCAGCTTCAGCTTCAGCATCAGTCCTTCTAATGAATATTCAGGGTTGATTTCCTTTGAGGTTAACTGGTAGAATCTTCTTGCTGTCTAAGGGACTCTCAAGAGTCTTCTCCAACACCGCAGTTCAAAAGCATAAGTTATTTGATGCTTAGTCTTCTGTATGGTCCAACTCTCACATCCATACATGACTACTGGAAAAACCACAGCTTTGACTCGATGGACCTTTGTTGGCAAAGTAATGTCTCTGCTTTCTAATATTTTGTCTAGATTGGTCATAGCTTTTCTTCCAAAGAGCAAGCCTCTTTTAGTTTCATGGCTGCAGTTACAATTCACAGTGAATTTGGAGCCCAAGAAAATAAATTCTCATTGTTTCTACTGTTTCCCTACCTATTTGCCATGAAGTGATGGGACTGGATGCCACGATCTTAGTTTTCTGAATGTTGAATTTTAAACCAGCTTTTTCGCTCTCCTCTTTCACTTTCATCATGAGGCTCTTTAGTTCCTCTTAGCTTTCTGCCATAAGGGTGGTGTCACCTGCATATCTGAGGTTATTGGTATTTCTCCTGGTAATCTTGATTCCAACTTATGCTTCATTAAACTTGGCATTTCACATGATGTGCTTTGCATATAAATTAAATAGGCAGGATAACAATATACAGCCTTGATGTACTCCTTTCCCAATTTTGAACTAGTCTGTTGTTCCATGTCCAGTTCTAACTGTTGCTTCTTAATCTGCATTTATTTCTCAGGAGGCATATAAAGTGGGTCTGGTATTCCCATCTCTTTCATAATTTTCCTAAATGAACTTAGAAGTTCGTTTTGAACATTCTCTAATTCAGACACTAGTCACCCAAATATTCTGGGAAAGAAAAAAAAAAAAAGATAATACTGACTGCTACTGCTAAGTCGCTTCCTTCGTGTTTGACTCTGTGCGACCCCATAGATGGCAGCCCACCAGGCTCTTCTATCCCTGGGAGAATACTCCAGGCAAGAATACTGGAGTGGGTTGCCATTTCCTTCTCTAATACATGTATGCATGCTAAGATCCTTCAGTTGTGTCCAACTCTATGTGACCCTATGAACAGCAGCCCTCCAGGCTCCTGTGTCCACAGAATTCACCAGGCAAGAATGCTGGAGTGGATTGCCATTTCCTTCTCCTGGTAATATTGACAGAAAGACTCAATAAAGGTTAAGCTTGTAAAAGAGCAATATGTGAGAAAGGCAATGTGTTTTCTTATCAGAGGGGAAAAGAGGTGAATGTTTGATAAGCAAAAGCAAGTGGCAGTGGTCCTTTAGGAAATAGTAATAGAGAGAATTGAAGTCCCCAGAGACTATTTTCTAAGAGGTGAGAATCACCATATGGGCAAACCTGGATGAGCAGGTGATGTAGGAAAACAATTTTTGAATAGGGACAGAAATGAAAGATTATCTGCAGGTAAGAATGCAAGGATGATGGTAGCAGACAAAGCTGACATCTTTGGTCATGTTGGAGTATCAAAAGCAATCTGACCTCATGGGTACTCCTCTCAGAAAATCAGTGGTCCATGCACTGCTAAGGTCACCTCACAGTTGTGACATCCCAGAGAAAGACATCTTGCTCTGTCTACCCCATTGGCTGCTTTGGAGGCTCTGAGAAGGTGTTTAAAAAGAGGAAAATATTGAACTCTAGATTTTGAGGGCTAGGAATAATAATTCCAGTAATTGAAGGGTCAGTTATCAAGGTGGATGCAAAGCAATAAATGAAAACAATAAAATGGGAAAGACTAGAGATCTCTTCAAGAAAATTAGATACACAAAAGGAATATTTAATTCAAAGGTAAGCACAATAAAGGACAGAAACAGCAAGGAACTAATAGAAGCAGAAGGGATTAAGAAGAGGTGGCAAAAATACCAAAAGAATTATACTTAGGAATAATAATTCCAGTAATTGAAGGGTCAGTTATCAAGGTGGATGCAAAGCAATAAATGAAAACAATAAAATGGGAAAGACTAGAGATCTCTTCAAGAAAATTAGATACACAAAAGGAATATTTAATTCAAAGGTAAGCACAATAAAGGACAGAAACAGCAAGGAACTAATAGAAGCAGAAGGGATTAAGAAGAGGTGGCAAAAATACACAAAAGAATTATACAGGAAGGGACTTAATGACCAGGATAATCAAGATAGTGTGGTCTCTCACGCAGAGCAAGACATTCTGGAGTGCAAAGTCAAGTGGGCCTTAGGAAGCATTACTATAAACAAAGCTAGTGCTGGTGATGAAATTCCAGCTGAGCTATTGAAAATCCTAAAAGATGATGTTGTTAAAGTGTGGCACTCCATATGCTAGCAAATTTGGAAAACTCAGCAGTGGCCACAGGACTGCAAAAAGTCAATCTTCTTTCCAATCTCAAAAAACGGCAATGCCAAAGGATATTCAAATTACTCAGCAATTGTGCTCCTTTCACGGGCTAGCAAGATTATGCACAGAATCCTTCAAGCTAGGCTTTCACAGTATGTGAACAGTGAACCCAAAACTTACAGAGGAACATGCTGGATTTAGAAAAGACGGAGGAACCAGAGATCAAATTGCCAACATCTGCTGGATCATAGAAAAAGCAAGGGAATTTAAAAACAAAACAAAACAAAACAATCAACCAACAAAACACTATATCTGCTTCATTGACTACATTAAAGTCTTTCATTTTGTGAATCACAGCAAACTGTGGAAAATTCTTAAAGAGATGGGGATACAAGACCATTTTACCTCTCCTGAGAAACCTATATTCAGATCAAGAAGTAATAGTTAGAACCAGACATGAAACAACAGATTGGGAAAGGAGTATATATATAGGAGTATGTATAAAGGAGTATATATCATGGCTATATATAGGTACCCTGCTTATTTAACTTATATGCAGAGTACACCCTGGAAAATGCCAGGCTGGATGACTCACAAACTGGAATCAAGATATCTGGAAAAATACCAACAACCGAAGATATGCACTGGTACCACTTTAATGGCCGAAAGGGAAGAGGAACGAAAGAATCTCTTCACTTCAATCGCTCATTCCTGTCGGACACTTTGCAACCCCATGGACTGCAGCACGCCAGGCTTGCCTGTCCATTACTAACTCTTAGAGCTTCTCAAACTCATGTCCATCACGTCAGTAATGCCATCCAACCATCTTGTCCTCTGTTGTCTGCTTCTCCTCCTGATTTCAATCTTTCCTAGCACCAGGGTCTTTTCCAATGAGTCAATTGTTCACATCAGATGGCCAAAGTATTGGAGTTTCAGCTTCAGCATCACTCCTTCCAATGAATATTCAGGACTGATTTCCTTCAGAATTGACT
>SJYC01069985.1:0-31441 GCA_006408675.1 Madoqua kirkii
GCTTTTGAACTGTGGTGTTGGTGAAGACTCTTGAGAATCCCTTGGACTGCAGGGAGATCCAACCAGTCCATTCTGAAGGAGATGAGCCCTGGGATTTCTTTGGAAGGAATGATGCTAAAGCTGAAACTCCAGTACTTTGCCCACCTCATGGGAAGAGTTGACTAATTGGAAAAGACTCTGATGCTGGGAAGGATTGGTGGAAGCAGGAGAAAGCAACAACAGAGGATGAGATGTCTGGATGGCATCACTGACTCGATGGACATGAGTTTGAATGAACTCCAGGAGCTGGTGAGAGACATGGAGGCCTGGGGTGCTGCAGTTCATGGGGTCCCAAAGAGTCGGACACCTCTGAGCAACTAAACTGAACTGAACTGAACGTTGATCATGTCTTTTCTTGCAAAGAGCAAGCATCTTTTAATTTCATGGCTGTACTCACCATCTGCAGAGATTTTGGAGCCCCCTCAAAATAAAGTCTCATTATTTCCATTGTTTCCTATCTATTTGCCATGAAGTGAAGGAACCGGTTGCCAGAATCTTAGTTTCTGAATGTTGAGTTTTAAGAGAACTTTTTCACTCTCATCTTTCACTTTCATCAAGAGTCCCATAAGGGTGATGTCATCTGGGTATCTGAAGTTATTGATATTTCTCTGAGCAATCTTGAATCCAGCTTGTGTTTCATCCAACCGGGCATTTTGCATGATGTATTCTGCATATAAGTTAAAGAAGCAGGGTGACAGTATACAGCCTTGATATACTCACTTTCCTATTTGGAACCAGTCTGTTGTTCCATGTCCAGTTTTAACTCTTGCTTCTTGACCTACATACAGATTTCTCAGGAGGCAAGTCAAGTGGTCTGGTATTTCTATCTCTTTCAGAATTTTCTAGTTTTCTGTGATTCACACAGTCAAAGGCTTTGGCATAATAAAAGCAGAAGTAGATGTTTTTTTGGAACTCTTTTGAGTTTTAGATGATTGAAGAGATGTTGGCAATCTGATGTCTGGTTCCTCTGCCTTTTCTAAATTTAGCTTGAACATCTGGAAGTTTACAATTCATGTACTGTTGATGCCTTAGTTGGAGAATTTTCACCATTGCTTTGCTACTGTTACCATGTGAAATGATTGCAATTGTGCAGTAGCTGAACAGATTTCTATCTCTTTCAGAATTTTCTAGTTTTCTGTGATTCACACAGTCAAAGGCTTTGGCATAATAAAAGCAGAAGTAGATGTTTTTTTGGAACTCTTTTGAGTTTTAGATGATTGAAGAGATGTTGGCAATCTGATGTCTGGTTCCTCTGCCTTTTCTAAATTTAGCTTGAACATCTGGAAGTTTACAATTCATGTACTGTTGATGCCTTAGTTGGAGAATTTTCACCATTGCTTTGCTACTGTTACCATGTGAAATGATTGCAATTGTGCAGTAGCTTGAACAGTCTTTGGCATTTTCTTTCTTTGGGATTGGAATGAAAACTGACCTTTTCCAGTCCTGTGGCTACTGCTGAGTTTCCAAACCTACTGGCATATTGAGTGCAGCACTTTTATAGCATCCTCTTCTGGGATTTGAAATAGAGCCTCTTAACGAAGGTGAAAGAGGAGAGTGAAGATGCTGCCTTAAATCTGAACATTCATAAAATGAAGATCATGGCATCTGGTCCCATCATTTCATGGCAAATATGTGGGGAAAAATTGGAAATAGTGATAGATTTTGTTTTATTGGGCTCCAAAATCATTGCAGATGGTGTCTCAGTGTATATGAGTTTAAGGAAACTCAGGGAGGTATTGAAGGACAGGTAAGTGTTGCAGTTCATGGAGGTGCAAAGAGTCAAACATGATTTGATGACTGAACAGCAAAATCTAGGACCCATAGGCACACTCTTTTCTAACATTTTACTTTCCCAAAGTTAGCTTGGCAGTACTGTTTGTTTGAGGTATTTGATTTCAAATATCTTTTTCCTGCATTTGTATTTTGGAAAAAAGATGATGCAATTTTAAATTCTAAGAAAATAAACTTAATGATACAACTTTTGTCATCTGTTCTTCTTACTAATACATCAAAACACTTTGAACAATGGCTATCTTCAAGTAGAGACCCAGATGCTTGTGGGAAACTTTTTCATTGCAGGACTTCTAGCATTGAGTCATGTATAATGTTGGGAAAAATTAAATTTTTTTTTCCTTTTTCCTTTGAGAGAGGTGTCTGGAGGAAAACACTTGAATGTTTCCTTTCTGTGTTGAGTAGAATTCCCAGAAATTAGAAATTAAAGGAACTCAGTGACTCTTTCATACTTCCTTTGTCCAGTGGATAAAGGCAAGCACTTCCTGTGGACTAGGCTTTGACAGTGGAAAGTGAGGGAAGGGAACCTGTAAGGAAAGCGCTGCTTAGTTTTGTTTGTATCACAGCTGGAGAAGACAAATACCTCAGGGCTGGCATGGAGATAGTCATAATAAATGTAGGACCCTATGAGTCAACTGTTCCCTGCTCTGGAAATGTTACCGAAAAAGTGACTGTGGGAGGATGCTCAAATTTCACAAACAGATGTAAGTCTAAATATTAAGAAATTTTGAACAAACGAGTTATAATTTTTTCTTTTCACAATTGTACACTTCCCACCTGATAAACCACTCGTTAGCATAATATATCACTTATTATATAGTGCTCTGAAATTTATCTTGTTATGTGGACTTACAATACATATAACTTTGCTTAGAAGTGAAAGTCCTATCCAACATGCACACACATACACATACAAAAGACAAATTAAAGTCTTTCAAGAAGGATGCATGTCTTCTAGCTCTTCATATGTTTTAATTTACTTATGTATTTTTTTATTTAACAGATACTTTTGAATGCCTATTATGAGTTGATCACTATAACTAGGTCCTTGGTATACAAAATAAATGGATATCAGCTCTCACTAAGTTTGAAGTTTATGAAGACAATAACAAGGAAATAAGCAAGAGATGGATGTGTACTTCAACAAAGAAACCATGAGATATTAAGAAAGGGCATAGCAGAGACACTGAACTTGGTTTCAGACACTCAGAGAAGACTTCTCGAGGGCGGAGATATGGGGAACTGAAGTATAAATGCAATTTATTCAAATGAAGATTTGAGGGAGAAATATTCCAGAAAAAGGCTGAGTTGTGTGATGACTCAGCAACAAGGTAGGGTATGGTCCATGACAAGATCTTAGAGAAATGTACTGTCATTGGGCTGCAGAGAATAGGTAGGGAAATGAGAAAGAAAAGATAGGATTAGAGAGAAAAGTAAGGAAAAGAGTAATCTCAGTTATGAAGGTCTTTATAGGAGAGGTTAAGGAGACTGGACTTTATCTTAGACATTGTGTCATCCACCTTTATCATTTTCTTACAATTTAATAGATATTGAACAACTCATTTACCCATGCTTGTCTACTTCTTTAACTCATTACAATGGATTAAATTATCTAAATGGTTTGTTTTCACATGATTGTATAAGGATTTGCTCTTAGACCCTCTGGCATCAATATGTCAAAGCTCTGTGTATCATACTATAGCTCTCTAGTTTAAGAGTAAATTAAATTACACATTTTTTTCAACATCCTTAGTATAAAATGTAGGATGCCCTGGTAGCTTAGCTAGTAAATAATCCATGTGCAAGAGACCCCGGTTCAACTTTGGGTCAGGATGATACCCTGGAGAAGGGAAAGGCTGCCCACTCCAGTATACGTGGGTTTTCCTGGTGGCTCAGACAGTAAAGAATCCACCTGCAGTTCAGGAGATCTGGGTTTGATTCCTGGGTTGTGAACATCCCTTGGAGTAGGAAACAGCAATCCACTCCAGTATTCTTACTTGGAAAATCTCCATGGACGGAGGAACCTGGCGGGCTACAGTCTATGGGGTTGAAAAGGGTCGGACATGACTGAATTTTGCATAAAACATAGGATTTTTCATAAAACATAGGATTTTGCATCTATTCAAAATCCTGTCATTTTAAAATATAATGATATTTTACTGCCCCATAAAGCATAAGTAGGATATAGAGATCAAATTTACAGGTAGGTAGATTTCATCTCAACTAGAAGTTTTGAATGATTTGTAATATTCTGAAGTACAGAAGGCTACTTCAAAGATAATGAGTTTCCTACATAGGAAGTGTTTAAGTAGAGGTTAGATGACCATCTGGTAAATATATAAAAGGAGATGGGGATTTGAAATAGATGACTCTTAGATAAACAGATAATGGAATTATTGCTTTGACTAAGTATTTCCCAGAGAAACTGCTTTTTACCCACAATTTTAGCCGAGTGGTCAAAAAACCCCATTATTGCCTCTCTTTCCCATGACTACCACCCAAAGGCACAGTTAGGTCTCAGGTGATTGAATAGAGGTACCTAAAAAGTACCAATCAGATTCTACTTAAAAAAGTAAGTTAATAGGCTAAATCACATGATAGTCCATTCTTGAATAGAAAGTCCTTATAACACTAGAACTACATAGAAACATAGTACCAAAAGCTACCTAAATCTCGGAAGATTAGAGGACAGAGAAACCATATATACACTAAAAATAAAAACAAAAACCGCACTCCAGGTGTAAAGAGTGAATGACACAAACATGCAATGGAATTCCAAGCAGCCTCATGAAAGACTTGGAGAAGTTTTAGTTCCTAATGTCTTGGATTTCTACCACATTAAGTTCATTATTCTAAGATCTGGCCTATTAGAGAAGAAAGCTTAAATTAGAAGTTCAGTTCAGTCACTCAGTCGTGTCTGACTCTTTGCGACCCCATGAATCGCAGCACCCCAGGCCTCCCTGTTCATTACCATCTCTTGGAGTTCTCTCAGACTCACATCCATCCAGATGCCATCCAGCCATCTCATCCTCGGTCATCCCCTTCTCCTCTTACCCCCAATCCCTCCCAGCATCAGAGTCAACTCTTCGCATGAGGTGGCCAAAGTACTGGAGTTTCAGCTTTAGCATCATTTCTTCCAAAAAAATCCCAGGGCTCATCTCCTTCAAAATGGACTGGTTGGGTCTCCTTGCAGTCCAAGGGACTCTCAAGAGTCTTCTCCAATACCACAGTTCAAAAGCATCAATTCTTCGGTGCTCAGCCTTCTTCACAGTCCAACTCTCACATCCATACATGACCACTGGAAAAACCATAGCCTTGACTAGATGGACCTTAGTCAGCAAAGTAACGTCTCTGCTTTTGAATATACTGTCTAGGTTGGTCATAACTTTTATTCCAAGGAGTAAGTGTGTTTTAATTTCATGGCTGCAGTCACCATCGGCAGTGATTCTGGAGCCCTCCCAAATAAAGTCTGACACTGTTTCCACTGTTTCCCCATCTATTTCCCATGAAGTGATGGGACCGATTGCCATAATCTTCATTTTCTGAATGTTGAGCTTTAGGCTTTTTCACTCTCCTCTTTCACTTTCATCAAGAGGCTTTTGAGTTCTTCTTCACTTTCTGCCATAAGGGTGGTATCATCTGCATATCTGAGGTTATTGATATTTCTTCTGGCAATCTTGATTCCAGCTTATGTTTCTTCCAGTCCAGCATTTCTCATGATGTACTCTGCATATAAGTTACATAAGCAGGGTGACAATATACAGCCTTGATGTACTCCTTTTCCTATGTGAAACCAGTCTGTTGTTCCATGTCCAGTTTTAACTGTTGCTTCCTGACCTGCATACAGATTTCTCAAGAAGCAGGTCAGGTGGTCTGGTATTCCCATCTCTTTCAGAATTGTCCACAGTTTATTGTGATCCAAACAGTCAAAGGCTTTGGCATAGTCAATAAAGCAGAAATAGATGTTTTTCTGGAACTCTCTTGCTTTTTCCATGATCCAGCAGATGTTGGCAATTTCATCTCTGGTTCCTTGTTAGTGCAGAGTAAATTGAAAACTAAAGAAGTGAGATGATACTAATATACTGTTATATATTCTTTTACGTCTTCTGTTTCTCACTCTTAAACCTAAAGAAGGAAGGACAAGCAGGGAATGAAAATAAGAGAAAGGGAAAGAGATACATGCATAATCCTTTGTGTTGGGAAGAAATGGTGCCTACTCTATTTGCAAGATCACAGAAGGTCCTTTCCAGATTGATGGTAGGCTTTCTAATTAGATCTGTCTTACTTGGGTTGGCCTAACCACTGCTTTTATCCTCTTCTTTGGGTCTAGTTTTGCTCTTAGCATTAATAACTGGACCGTGGTCCTGTCATCTCAGTGTTCATGAGCACTTATTTCCTGCTCTCTTAGCAGTTTGATCTACAGTATTGACACACAGTTCTTATTTATTTCTAAGACAATTGTCTCTGGTGTACAAAGCTCATATTGCAATAAAATAATAGCAAAACATTGTTGTTAAGCAAAACTTTTCTGTGATTAGGGGCATGGGAAGTAATCAGCAAATATCAAAATAAAGAAATTTTTCTCGTTCAGACACTCCTATACTTGATTTTTCTACTTTCATTGCTTATACAATCCATTTCTACTTTCATTTCTTATACATTTAATTTTTCATTTTTGCATGTCCATGAGCTTAAATCTTAGGTCTTCTAAAATATATTAGTACATATTATTAAAAAGCCTGGGTTGGTATATGAAAGTTTCATTCCTTAGCAAAAATTCCTATAACTAAATAATCTCAGCATTCAGAAATTTTAACTTAAAAACTTTCAGCATTGGAAAAGGAATTTGATATTTAAAAATGCCTGAACAGTAATATCTTCACATGGTATATTAAATATTATACAATGGTGTGTTAAATAATATTCACATAGTATATTAAACATTAAAGAATAAATTCTTAGAAACTACTGTCATTATTCACAAGCATAATTAGAAGCTACCTTTATAAATAAAGTCCTATGATTTTGGACTATAAGCAATCATAAAACAAACAGTCTAGAAGTTCAAGCCTATTATTTAGAGTTGAAGAAGCTGAGATATCAAAATGTGAACATATAAGTAAAATGTTGAAATGGTGAATGATGAATTTTTATTAAAATATTTCAAAAAACTATGACGAAATGATTTTTACTTTAGGCCATATTACTTTTAAAATTTATTTCTTTTTAATTGATATATAATTGTTTCACAATAGTGTGTTTGTTTCTGCTGTGCATCAACACGAATCAGTCATAGATATACATATATTCCCTTCTTCTTGGACCTCCCTCAGACCTCTCACCCCACCCCATCCCTCTAGGTTGTCATGGAGCAATGGTTTGAGCTCCCTGAGTCAGATAGCAAATTTTCTATGGCTATCTATTTTACATATGGTAATGTGCATGTTTCCATGCTACTCCATTTATCCTACCCTCTCCATCCCCCTACCCCATACCTACACATCTTTTCTTTATCTGCATTTCCATTGTTGCCTTGCCAAAGATCTATCACTACCATCTTTCTAGATTTCATATATATGTGTTAATATGCAGTATTTGTTTTCCTCTTTCTGACTCACTTCACTCTGTATAATAGGCTCTAGGTTCATACTACCTCATTAGAACTGATTCAAATGTATTTCTTTTTATGGCACAATATTCCATTGTATATATGTTCCACAGCTTCTTTATCCATTCATCTGTCAATGGATATCTAAGTGGCTTCTATGTCCCAGCTATTGCAAATAGTGCTGCAATGAGCATTGAATTACATTTCTGTTTTTCAGTTATGGTTTTCTCAGGGTATATGTCCAGTAATGGGATTTCTAGGTCATGTGGTAGATTTGTTTCTAGTTTTTTTTTTTTTTTTTTAAGAAATCTCTATGTTCTCTGTAATGGCTGTATCAATTGCATTCCCACCAACAATGCAAGAGAGCTTCCTTTTCTCCACATCATCTCCAGTATTTATCATTTGTAGATTTTTGATGAAGGCCACTCTGACTGGTGTGACGTGATATCTCATCATAGGTTTGATTTACATTTCTCTAATAATGATCAATGTTGAACGTCTTTAGCTATAGTCATCAAGACAGTATCATACTGGCACAAAAACAGAAATATAGACCAATGGAATAAGATAGAAAGGCCAGAGATAAACTCACATGCCTATGGATACCTTATCTTTGACAAAGGAGGCAACAATATACAATGGAGAAAAGACAGTCTCTTCAATAAGTGGGGCTGGGGAAACTAGACAACTACATGAAAACAAATGAAATTAGAACACTCCCTAACACCATACAAAAAATAAACTCAAAATAGATTAAAGACTTAAATGTGAAACCAGAAACTATAAAACTCTTAGAAGAAAGCATAACCAGAACATTATATGACATAAATCACAGCAAGATCCTCTATGACCCACCTCCTAGAATAATGGAAATAAAAATAAAAAGAAACAAGTGGTATTTAATTAAACTTAAAAGGTTGTATCCAACAAAGGAAACTAAACATAGTGAAAAGACACCACCTAGAATGGGAGAAAATAATACCAAGTGAAACAACTGACAAAGGATTAATTTCCAAAACATACAAGTGATTCATGCAACTCAATAGCAGGGAAAAAAAAAATCAAAAAGAAGGCAGGAAACTTAGACATTTCTCCAAAGAAGACATGCAGATGGCTAGTAAACCACATTACTTCTTAATCAAATCATAAGTGGATGTTTTTTCAATGATTTTAGTTAGTCAAGACTGGTTCATTTGGTTGGGGGATATTTTACAGGAAATGATCATCAAAAGAATTGACCTGCTTCTGAAGCCATGCAGCATACCTTTTTCCTGCATTCTTTCCCCTAGATGTCAGTCACTGCCTCTGGTGCTCCAGCGGTAAGCTATTTCCTTTGATTCTACACAATTACACTGTTTATTAGCCTCTCTGCTCCCTATCTTGATGAATATTACAGGCTTTGAGACTTCATGCCATGACTTAAGATTATAGAGATTCCAAAAATTATGCAAAATGGGAGTAACGGTGAAGATGAGAGTATTGAAGCCCACTATTGCTACTAACACTATAAGTCACTTTGTTGTGCTCAAATGATACCTGGCTTACTTTTGAAATGTAAATTCCATTTTTGTTCAATGGTTTAAAACTAGGAGTGGCTGAAAATTGATCTTCAAATGTATTAAGAATTATCTGGAAGAAATATTCTACCTTTCCTCTGAACAGAATGGTCACATTACAACATGAGGTAATCTAGTCAGTCACATAGCATGGAATCAATCACATATCTTTTTGTTTTTTTCTTCTTCACTGATCTTGCTAATTGTTCTATAATCCCCTTTAGGCTAGGTTAATATTTTCTGATTGATGTCAATGTGTTCCAGCCTGTTTTGTTTTTTGTACCAGTTAAAAATCTCTGAAAAGATAGAAATGAGAGAGGGCTTGAGAGGTATGCAACCCTAAGGAAGGATGAAAACTTAAGAAAGAAATATAAGCTCAGGTATAACAATAAAGGTATTTCTATTATCAATGAAAGACCTAAGGGAAGTCAACAGGACTGTGGAACAAAACACAAATATGAAATCAGTCAAGAAGAAGGAACACTGGTTTTTACATTCATATTATTCATTTAACAGATCTTAAGATATTTGATGAGTTTGCTATTAGGAGGGTTTAATGATTGTTCCTCTTTTGTATCCCTGTGTTTGAGTGTTAGTCAGATGTATTTCTAATGAAATTCCAAACCTTGAATTTCCAGTGTCTTGGATTTCAAGATTTCACTGGGTTTCCAAAAGGCTACTCAAAATGAGAAAAGCAAACACAGTATAAAACACAATACTTATGCGGTAGGTAAATTTATTTTGCTTCCTTGCAGCATTCTAGCTTAAACCACAGGAAATTATTTCAGAGCATCATATTTATAACTTATTTGATTTTTTAAAACTATTTTCATTTGGTTTTTGAAGGAAACATACTCCTAGAATTATTAGATTTTCCTTTATATTTCTTTTTCAGTTTAGATGACAGCTAATTGACTAATTTTATCCTCAGTGCTTCAGAACATAAAAGCCTAAATTGTATGTAGAAGCATGTGAATACATCAGAGCTAAGGGTTTTTGATAAATATTCATATTTAGTTTGATATTTAAGTATTTCATTAAGAAATTTTATTTTTGTAATAGTTGACTAATAGTTTCCATTTTTGTTGTTACATAAGTGACTTGGAGTTTAGGCAATGGAAATCACTCCCCAGATTCCAGGTAGAGTGATGGGAAGCTTAGTCTTTATTTGGTTTCCTCATCTAAATATGAAGATTTTTTCCAATTGATCATTTTTACTTACCATGCTGAATCGGAAACTATTCCAAGGATGCTAGATCAGTGAAAAGAAAGATCATAAGCAACATTTTTCCCAAAGATGTGTTGCTTCAGTTGTGTCTAACTCTTTGCAACCCATGGACTGCAGCCCACCAGGCTTCTCTGTCCATGGAACTCTCCAGGTAAGAATACTGGAGTAGATTTCCATTTCCTTCTCAAACGGATTTCCCAAGACAGAGATCAAGCCTGTGTCTCTTACATTGCCCAAAGATACCTACAGAACTAAAGAAAACAAAATATTTTCCTAATTTCCCCACTGTGTACTCCTATAACCAAGTTTCTTTGTTCTTCTTGTTTTCAGTCAATAAATCACATACAGCTCATTGTGACCCTAAGGACTGCAACACAGTAGGCTTACCTTTTCTTCACTATCCCCCAGAGTTTGCTCAAACTCATGTTCATTCAGTCAGTGATGCTATCCAACCATCTCATCCTCTATCTCCCCCTTCTCCTCCTGCCCTCAAACTTTCCCAGCATCAAGGTCTTTTCCAAAGAGTCAATCAGGTGGCCACAGTATTGGAGCTTGAGCTTCAGTATCAGTTCTTCTAAAGTATATTAATTTTTAAATTTCATTTAAGATTGACTTCTTTGATCTTGTCTGAGTCACTCTCAAAAGTCTTCTCCAACAACACACTTCAAAAGCATCAATTCCCTGGCATTCATCCTTCTTTATGGTCCAACTCTCACATCCACACATAATTACTGGAAAAAAACATAACTTTGACTAGACAGACCATCATCAATAATGTGATGTCTCTGCTTTTTAATACATTTTTTAGACTTGTTATAGCTTTCCATCCAAGAAGCAAGTGTCTTCATTTCATGGCTGCAGTCACCATCCATGATGATTCTGGAGCCCCAAAAAAGAAAATCTGTCATGGCTTCCACTTTTCCCACTTTATTTGTATTGAAGTGATGGGAATGGATGACAAGATCTTAGGTTTTTGAATGTTGAGTTTCAAGCCAGTTCCCCCCCCCCCCACTGTCCTCTTTCACTCTCATCAAGAGGTCCTTTAGTGCCTCTTCACTTTTTTTCCATGAGAGAAGTATCACCTGCATATTAAAAGTTGTTGATATTTCTCCCAGCAATCTTGATTCCAGCTTGTGATTCATCTAGCCCAACATTTCCCGTGATGTACTCTGCATATAATTTAAATAAGTAGGGTGATAATATACAGCCTTGTCACACTTCTTTCCTAATTTTGAACTATCCATCGTTTCATGTCCAGAGCTAGCTGTTGCTTCTTGATCTGCATACAGATTACTGAAGATAAGTAAGGTGGTCTGATATCCCCATCTCTTTTAGAATTTTCCAGTTTGTTGTGATATGCATAGCCAAATGTTTATCAAAATTAATGAAGCAGTAGTAGATGTTTTTCTAGAATTCCCTTGCTTTCTCTATGATCCAACTAATATCGGTAATTTGAACTTTGCCTTTTCTAAATCCAGCTCCTACATCTGAAAGTTCTTGATTCATATACTGTTGAAGCTTAACTTGAAGGATTTTGAGCATTACCTTGATAGCATGTGAAATGAGTGCAATTGTTTGATAATTTGAACATACCTTCGCATTGCCCTTCTTTAGGAGTGGAAAGAGACTGACCTTTTCCAGTCCAGTGGCCCACTGCTGAGTTTTGCAAATATGCTTACATATTGAATGTAGCACTTTAAAATCATCATCTTTTAGGATTTTTTAATAGCTCAGTTGAAATTCCATCACCTTAACTTAACTTTGCTTATAGTAGTACTTCCTAAGGCCCACTTCACTTCACACTTCAGGATGCCCAGTTTTAGGTGAGTGACTACATCATTGTGGTTAACTTGAATCATTAAGACCTTTTTGTATAGTTCTTCTGTGTATTCTTGTCACTTCTTTTTAATCTCTTCTTCTTCTATTAACCCCTTACTGTTTCTGTCCTTTATTGTGCCCATCCTTGCATAAACTGTTCCTTTGATATTTCTAGTTTTCTTGATAAAATCTCTAGTAGTTGTAGTGTTAGTACCTCAGTCATGTCTGATTCTGCAACCCCACAGACTGTAGCCCACCAGGCTTCTCTGTCCATGGGATTCTCCAGGTGAGAATACTGGATAGATTGTCATTCCCTTCTCCAGAGGATCTTCCCAGCCCAGGGACTAAACCCACATCTCCTGCATTGCAGGCAGAATCTTTAGTGTCTGAGCCACAGGAAGTCCTCCATTCTCTTGTTTTCATTATTTATTTTTATTCCTAATTTTAAAAGGCCTTTTTATCTCTCCTTGTTGATATCTGGAACTCTGAATTCAGTTAGGTGTATCTTTCCCTTTTCCCCTTGCCTTTCACTCCTCTTTTTTTCTCAAATATTTGTTAAACCTCCTCATACAACTACTTCACCTTCTTGCATTTATTTTTCTTGGGTTGAATTTGGTAACTGCTTCTGGTATAACGCTATGAACATCCTTCCATAAGTCTTCAGGTACTCTGTCTACCCAATCTAATACCTTAAATCTACTCATCATCTCCCCTGTGTTGGGATCTAACAAATGCCATGATAGGCTTCAGGGACTAAGGTAGGCCTCACGGGAAAAGCTGAGTCATTGCCCAGTGAGGTCATCCTGGCAGATGCCAGGACTTGTCTAATCAGCATACTCCCCATAACCTGGTTTGAGTTTATCAGGACGTAAAAGATATCCCCCTGCAGCCAATAAAGATTAGCCAATTAGTAAATACCAGGAAACCCCTGCAGCCAATCAGCCCTTGCCAACTCTCTGTCTTTGTTCTAAACCTATAAATACTGCTGTAAATCTGGGCTCGGGGCTCTTGCTCCATTCCACTGCATTGGTTGTGGTGGGAGCCTTAGCTCGAACTAGAAATAAAACCCCTTCATGCTTTTGCATTGCCATGGACGTCTTATTCTCTCAGTTTTGGGGACTCAGACTCTGGGCATAACATTTGGGGGCTCGTCCAGGATCCCTTTAACTGGGAAGAATAACATTCTCCTGGTAGAAGGGGTTTCCTCACTAGGAGGAAAGATATCTAAACACCGGTGTTAAGTCTGGTAAGTCCAGCATAAGGCCGAAGCCCAGCATACGCACTGGAAGGCAGCTGGCTCTTGTTAGGCCTAATCAGAGATGAATTAGTCATCCTAGTCAGTGTAAGACTGAAGCCCAGTGAGAGCGCTGAAAGGCAGCTGGCAGACAGCATAAGACCGGGGCCCAGCATTCACGCTGGAAGGCAGCTGGTTCTGTGAGGGATTGGGAGGGAACATTTCCCCTGACTCTGAATCTGGTGGGCAGTGAACACCTTTTGGTGAGATAACATTGGGAAGCAAGACAACAATAACTTGGGATAGACCTAGTTCTGTGTTTTCGGCTGATATTTGTTTGTCTTCTGTCTGTCACCTTTCTTTGTGTGCCGGCGCCATTTTTGTTTTTTTGTATGTGTTCATTGTGAGCTCCGCCATTATGGGTCAAAGTTATTCCACCCCTGTCTGTAATGACTGACCATGAATATTGGGAGAGTCAGAAGAAGAAGCTGATATTCCAGGAATCCTCTTTATATCCTAGCCTGATTGACTTAGACACTGAAATCTCACCTCCCTGATATATGCAGCCACCCTTGCCCCCGCAGGTACCTCAGGTATTGTCCGGAGAACAAAGGAGGGACTCAGAACACTCAGCTCTGCTATGGGAAGGGGGGCTGTCCCAAGGAACTCGTGGAAGGACTCGAAAAGACAGAGACTTGTCTGAGGACGGAAGCTGGGAGGCTCCTTCATCCACTGTTCAGGCATTCCCTGTCTGGGTGGGGCCAGCAAATCCTGGTGGGGAGCGAACATACTAGTACTGGCCATTTTATGGGAGTCCGCCCCTCGCTTGTCCAGTGTTTGAGGGAAATCTAAGTCATCTCCCTCACTACGCACATTCCAAAAAGAGATGCTGGCTTTAAGTAAAGCACATAAACATATCTTGTCACTGATACGAGAAATTCATGAGGGCCAGAGTAAAGGAACAATCCCATTCCATGATATGGGCCCGGGAGATTGCGTCTGGGTTAAGAGACACCAGTCAAAAACCTTAGAGCCAAGATGGAAGGGCCCCTTTGTTGTTCTTCTTACCACCTCCACTGCCCTAAAGGTGGACGGAATTGGACCCTGGGTGCACTGCAACCACATGCATCATGCCACCCCAGAGGAACAAGAAAAGACCCCAAAAGAATGGAAGGCGATGCTGCATCCCACCAACCCCTTAAAAATGAAGCTCATCCTCCAGCTGGCCCCAGACGAATCGCCCTGACTCTCCTGTTAGTGGTCCTCCATCTTCACTCCGGAACTGCTGGTGCTAACCCACATTAACCTGCTAAGATCACCTGGATGCTTCGTAATGGACTAACCCATGAGGTACTCAATTCTACTACTGGAATCCCCCCAATACTTGGTGGAGAGATTTATTCTTCGACCTTGGACCTGTGTAAAAAGAGCATATCAGTACAGTTCAAGTGATAATGCTGAGACAACAATATCAGGCAATGTCTCAGAATGAAGAGGAGGATTCCTCTCCATGATCAAAGTACAGAGGGGAATGTTGGGACCTAACAAATGCCATGATAGGCTTCAGGGACTAAGGTAGACCTAGGAAACCCCTGCAGCCAATCAGCCCTTGCCAACTCCCTGTCTGTTCTAAACCTATAAATACTGCTGTAAATCTGGGCTCAGGGCTCTTGCTCCACTTCACTGCATTGGATGTGGTGGGAGCTCTATCTTGAGCTAGAAATAAAACTCTTCATGCTTTTGCATTGCCATGGACATCTTATTCTCTCAGTTTTGGGGTCTCAGACTATGGGCATAACACCCTGTACAATAATAAGAGATTTGGTTTTTGTCATACCTGAATGACCTAGAGGTTTTCACTACTTTTTTCAGTTTATGCCTGAATTTTACAATAAGGAGCTCATGACCTGAGCCATAGTCAGCTCTATGTCTTATTTTTGCTGACTCTAGAGAACTCCTCCATATTTGACTGCAAAGAGTATAATCAGTCTGATGTTGATATTGATCATCTGTTGATGTGCATGTGTAGAGTTGTCTCTTATGGAGTTGGAAGTGGGTGTTTGCTATGACCAGTGTGTTCTCTTGGCAAAACTCTGTTAGCCTTTGTCCTGCTTCATTTTGTACTCCAGGGTTAAATGTACCTGTTACTTTCAGTTCAGTTCATTTCAGTCTCTTGGTCCTGTCTGACTCTTTGCGACCCCATGAATCACAGCACACAAGGCCTCCTTGTCCATCACCAACTCCTGGAGTTCACTCAGACTCATGTCCATCGAGTCCATGATGCCATCCAGCCATCTCATCCTTGGTTGTCCCCTTCTAGTCCTGCCCTCAAACCCTCCCAGCATCAGAGTCTTTTCCAGTGAGTCAACTCTTCACATAAGGTGGCCAAAGTACTGAAATTTCAGCTGTAGCATCATTCCTTCCAAAGAAATCCCAGGGCTCATCTCCTTCAGAATGGACTGATTGGATCTCCTTGCAGTCCAAGGGACTCTCAAGAGTCTTCTCCAACACCACAGTTCAAAAGCATCAATTCTTCGGCGCTCAGCCTTCTTCACGGTCCAGCTCTCACATCCATACATGACCACAGGAAAATCCATAGCCTTGACTAGATGGACCTTAGTCGGCAAAGTAATGTCTGTTACTTTAAGTAACTTTTGAATTTCTATTTTTGCTTTCCAAACCCCTATGATTATATATATACACCAATGGAACATAGACCAATGGAACAAGATAGAAAGCCCAGAAATAAACCCATGTACCTATGGGTACCTTATTTTTGACAAAGGAGACAAGAATATATAATGGGGGCAAAGACAGCCTCTTCAATAAATGGTGCTGGTGGGGGGGGGGCGGGAATGGACAGATACATGTAAAAGAACGAAATTAGAATACTTCTTAACACTGTCAGTTCAGTTCTGTTCAGTTCAGTTGCTCAATCATGTACAACTCTTTGCGACCCCATAAACTGCAGCATGCCAGGCTTTCCTGTCCAACATCATCTCCTGGAAACTCAAAGTGGATTAAAGAACTAAATGTAAGACCAGAAACTATAAAATTCTTTGAAGAAAATAGAGGCAAAACATTTGAGGCTTAAATTAAAGCAAGATCCTCTATGAATCACCACTTAAAGTAATGGAAATAAGAACAAAATAAGCAAGTGGGACCTGATTAAACTTAAAAGCTTTTGCACAGCAAAGGAAGCTATAAGCAAGATGAAAAGACTACCTTCAGAATGGGAGAAAATAATAGCAAATGAAACAACTGACATAGGTTTAATTTCCAAAATATACAAACAGCTCATACAACTCAATACCAGAAAAGCAAACAGATGGTTAACAGATGGTTAACAAACACATGAAAAGAGGCTCAACATCACTCATTATTAGAGAAATGCTAATCGAAACTGCAGTGAAAAGTCACCTCACATAGGTCAGAATGGCCATCATCAAAAAGTCTACAAACAATAAATCCTGGAGAGGATGCAGTGAAAAGGAACTTTTGCACTCTTGGTGGGGATGTAAATTTATACAACTACTATGGAAGATGGTAAGGAAATTTCTTTAAAAACTATGACTAAACCCACCATATGACCCAGCAGTCCTACCTCTTGGCATATACCTTGAAGAAACCAAAATTGAGAGAGACACATGTATCCCATTGTTCACTGCAGCACTATTTACTATAGTTAGAACATGGAAGAAACCTAGATGTCCATCAACAGATGAATGGATAAGAAGTTGTGGTACATACACACAATGCAATATTACTCATCCATAAAAAAGGAACATATTTAAGTCAGTTCTAATGAGGTCGATAAACCTAGACCCTATTATACAGAGTGAAGGAAGTCAGAAAGAGAAAGACAAATATTGCATTCTAATGCATACATATAGAATCTAGAAAAATGGTACTGAAGGATTTATTTACAGGGCAACAGTGGAGGAACAAACATAGATAATAGACTTATGGACATGGAGAGAGGGGAGGAGGTGAGATGTATGTAAAGAGTAACATGGAAATTTGCACTACCATATGTAAAATAGATAGCTAAAGGGAATTTGCTTTATGGCTCAGGAAACTCAAACAGGGGCTCTGTATCAACCTAGAGGAGTGGGATGTTAGGGAGATAGGGCATAGATTCAAAAGGAAGGGGATATATATATATATATATATACCTATAACCGATTCATGTTGAAGTTTGACAGAAAACAGCAAAATTCTATAAAGCAATTATCCTTCAATAAAAAGTAAATAAATTAAAAATAATTAAATAAAAGGAAGAATCCCCCTGAAAAAAATCTGAGCCATGGCACCAGATATGCTGGGGAAGTATGTAATTTGAAATGGTGGACCAGTGTTACAGCTCGGTTACAGCTCAATTTTATTTGGCAAGCAAATGTTAGCACATCTTTGAGATGTGAGGGCAGGCTGATGCCAAAGGAGAAGCCTCATTCCATCTTGACTTCCTCCTTTTATACATTTGTCCCCTCCCTTCCCCCACCTTTAATCCTGCTTTATACAAATAAAGCAGAGGTGGCCAAGAAGGTGGTGTGCTTGTTTCATCTGAAGTTCTCATTCTGGTCCTTGGATTTTCTTTTGTTCCATTTTTGAGGCTTTTCCGTTTCTTTGTCTTTTAGCCACCGCTATTTTGGACTCCTTTTTCCTGCTCTGTGATGGCATCCCACTCCAATGCTCTTGCCTGGAAAATCCCATGGGCAGAGGAGCCTGGTAGGTTGCAGTCCATGGGGTTGCTAAGAGTAGGACACGACTGAGCGACTTCACTTTCACTTTTCACTTTCATGCTTTGGAGAAAGAAATGGCAACCCACTCCAGTGTTCTTGCCTGGAGAATCCTGGGGACGGGGGAACCTGGTAGGCTGCTGTCTATGGGGTCACACAGAGTCAGACACGACTGAAGTAACTTAGCAGCAGCAGCAACAGCAGCTACCTAACACACCTAAATACTTTGGGGACTCTTGTTGGGTGTGAGGTCTACTCCATTTTTTTCCATAGGATTCTTATCCATAGCAGTAGATATAATGGTCATCTGAATTAAACTCACAGTTCCTGTTCTTTTTAGTTCACTGATCCCTAAAATGTCAATGTTCACTCTTGCTATCTCCTGCTTGACTACCTCCAACTTACTTTGATTCATGAATTTATATACTAGGTTCCCTATGCAATATTGTTCTTTATCACATTAGATTTTGCTTTCACCACCAGACACATCCTTAACTATCATTTCTGCTTTGGCCCAGTGTCTTCATTCTTTCTTGAACTATTTCTTTTGTATTCCCCAGTAGCTTATTGGACACCTTCCAAATGGGAACTCATCTTCTACTGTAATGTCTTTTTGCTTTTTCATAGTATTCATTGGATTCTCAAGGCAAGAATACTGGAGTGGTTTTTCATTCTTGACTCCAGTGGGTCATGCATATTGTACAATGTATGATTAACCTCTCTATCCAAAATGTTATTTTCTTTCATTTCCAATACTTATTCTCCACAGTACTGAGGAATATAAGAGAAAAAGGGAGAGGGATTGAAATCAAGTTGAATGTTGCGAGGACATTCCAGATACAAAATCTTTTCTCTCTTTGTGGGGATAAGTTTCAGCCTCCTAGACCTTTTCTGAGTTTCAAAGGGCAGATTAAAATAGTTACTAATCAGGAAAGTGAGGGATGGCAGAAACAAAGGAAAAGCAGTCAAACAATTGTGTGGTGATGAGGTAGGGTCCTAGTTTCTCTTCAGATGATATACATAACAATATACTTTTGAGCTTTTCTGTAGGTACACCCACCTCTGTGTGGAGAGAGTAACTTAATGCTAAGTGCAAGATTCCTGGGACACCACACTATTGTCTCACCACCAACAATTAGAAAGTCACACAGCCTATAGGCTCACCTCTAATTTTGTCCATAAAACCCCTCCCCCAAACCACTGGGGAGGTCAGATCTTCTGAGCATGATCCTACCATTCTCCTTGCAGTAAAATGTTCTATGTTCCAAATTCCAGTGTATTGTCTTGGTCTTCTGTGGGTCAGGCACATGGACTTGGGTTCCACAACACCAGTTTCACTCATGTAATCCAGTTAAACCCCTGTATTCAGTCCTCATATTTTAATACTCGTGTTGCCTTGACTGACAGTACAGTGCTGTCTCTTATTCCATTGCTTATTCTAATTCTCCCCTTATAGCTCCTACTCAGTAAAATTAGAAACTAGCTTTTCTGAAGACTCTGTAAAGCTACCTTTGGTATTCTTGAGGATCATTATAGAGCTATTATGTTAAAGTCACATAAATTTGGCATTGCTGAGTGTAATATAGATAGCACTTTGGCATCAAAGTAAAGGCACTCTTCAAGCTATATACATATTTGGAAATGATACATGAGAATGATTAATATAGAAGCTACATGAGAGGATGAAGTAGTATGGAAAATAAGCCATTTTGCTTTGCACAGCATCTTATTTGCTCACAAAGATTTCATACGTTCATATTGGAAATATTACTAATGAATGTACTTGTTTATTACTTATTACATACCCATTTTTGAAGTAAATTTTTATCCGAGGGAAATGAATTGTATGTATAAATACAACTTATTAAAATGTATAGTCTGTATAGATTGCAAAATTTGTATAAGTTGTGCACAATATTTTTTCTTGAGTCATTATTTTGTAAAAGATGTTCATATTGTTGCAGAAGTTGCACTGTTGAGAAACCAAGCACCACACTCAGACAGTTGGAAAACTCAGGTTTAATATGCTGTCAGGCCCAGGAGGTAGCACTCCAAGTTCTGAGCCCAGAAGAAAGGGGTTACAAAGTTTTTATAGAGTGCATGACATCAGACTATAGAGGGCAGTAAGTGAAGTTATTCAGTCGTGTCTGACTGTTTGTGATCCCATGGACTGTAGCCTACCAGGCTTCTCCATCCATGGGATTCTCCAGGCAAGAATACTGGAGTGGGTTACCATTTTCTTCTGCAGGGGATCTTCCTGACCCAGGAATCAAACCTGAGTCTCCTGCATTAGAGGCAGATGCTTTAACCTCTGAGCCACCAGCTAATGCTAACTGTTAAACAGGCTGGTTTAAATTAAGGGTTTTACATGCATAGGAACAGGGCTTAGGACAGGGTGGGAGAATGCCTGACCGTTATACAAAAAAGCTTGTTAAGCAAGATTACAGGGGCTGGGCAATTGAAAAAGACAGGACAAGGGTGAATGAGATAAGCTTCCATTCCTAGCACTGTTTTAAGTCTCCATTTTCTAAGTTACATGACTTATGTGACTTTGCAAGGAGCAAGCTAAGTTACAGAAGTAGGACACGCAGGAACATATTGTAAATTTTAACTTTTCTTCCTCATTATTACATACGGATGATCATTCTAGCTTCAAATATCATGAAAGTCAGCGACAAGAAATTTTAAAAACTTACCTTTGCAGGCAAAATACCTGTATTCAAATCCCAGTTCCATCACTTACTAGCTGTGTGATCTTGGACAAGATACTTAGTTTTTCTGAGCTTCAGTTCTCTATGTAAATTGGAAATGCAGGTAGCATTTACTTTTTTGATTAAATGAGCTCATGTCCATAAAGTATTTCGATCAGACTCAGTGTTACTTGTAAGCATTCAAAAAACATTGGCTATAACAATTGCTATTATTGTTATGAAAATGTGACTTTACTGATTGTAAGTATGAATGTGACCTCTAACAATCTTCATTATAAAATTATAAAGGAGGAAGAGAATAATTTTCACTCTAACTTTCTAAGTTTTCTGCTAGAAATCCTGTAAAAAAAGGACAGATTAAAAAGAGAAAACCTGCAGAAGATTATTAACAGGTAGCTCAGTGGGTAAAGAATCTGCCTGCAAACCTGGGTTCTATCCCTGGGTCAGGAAGACCCCCTGGAGAAGGAAATGGCAGCCCACTCCAGTATTCTTACCTGAGACTCCCATGGACAAAGAAGCCTGGCAGACTATAGTCTATGGGGTCCCAAGAGTCAGACATGACTTAGCAACTAAACCATCACTACTACCACTTTATGTCTACATTAGAGATACTCAGAAGAAGAAGAAGAAGAAGAAAGAATAACTCTCAGAGATGAATAAAAATGAAGGCTTAAATATATTCCTCAGCTAAGGCAAGAGAGAAATTCTGGAGTAGGCAAATTATGGGGAGGTGCTCAAGAAAACTACTATTAAAAAAAGCATAAGTTTTGTTATGCAGATTTCCATCAGAGTATTCTCCATTGTTAAGTGTCCTGTAACTTAGCCCTCCTTCTCTTCTTGGTACAGAGGGGGAGATATCCTTTTAAATGGTGATTTAGAAATAAGTAAGATATATTCATAAATGAAGAAATATGAATAAATGTGAATTTGCCTTACAACAAGTTATATTTTGGGGTGGCATATTCTGCCACCCTGCCAAGTGATATAATTGAAGAAATGCTATATAACCTAAAGATTATTGTTTTTTAATTAAATAGAGCAGGAGCCATATGGGTTGTGACATGCTACCAAAATGTGAATATAATTGTGGATCTCAAACCGGATACTGGGTAAATTGTTATTTTTCTTACTCAACCCCAACTCAAGGTGATGAAGACTTTTGTTTTTCTTCTGACCATTTTGATTTGTCTTACCTAATTTTCTAGCCAAGGACAGTTTTGAACTAATTCCTAGAGTTGCACTATGGAAGAGTCATGTAAACTGGAAATTGATATTGACAACCTGCTTGAATGATTACTGTAAATCTAAAAGAGGAAATAATTTTCAATTTCCAAATACTAGGTGGCTGAGTCTTACAACACACACAAAAGAAGAAGAATTAAAGATGAAAAACCTTGAACTCCCTGGCAGTCCAGTAGTTAGGATTTAATAATTTCACTGCTCAGGGCCCTGGGTTCAGCCCCTGGTTGGGGAGGTCCAACTAAAATCCTGTGAGCTATGTAGCATGACCAAAGCAAAGAAGCAAACAACTTGACTAGTTACCGCTTGGATGCCTACAAATGTAAATTAACTTGATGAAATTTCCTCTTTTGTTAAACAAATTTCATATGCTTTAAAAGGGCAAAGTGCACAAGACTGAAACATAAGACAAGGATGATAACCAGAGGAACTGGGGATGAAAACTCCGTATTTGTGTACAACTACCTCAAAACAATGTGACCTATATGTGCTGGAAGTACTTTCCCTTGAATGTGAGCTTATTGGATATTCTAGAAAGATATCTTCTAATTTCAGAAAGAAAATAATAACAGAGATCACCTAAAATGATCTTTATTTTATACAGGAGACATTTTACATGAATGCTATGGTTAATTTGTGAGAATCCAGGTTTTAGCAATCCAGCTCACTTTAAAAGAGTCCCTTCCTGTTAGGCAAGGGGATTATACACAATTTCCTTCCTGTTTGAGTTTTGCAAGTGGGCACTCCTTAACTCACTGTCAACTCTATTAAGCTAGGCTAACTTCCTAGGGCTAAACATACAATCATTTTTCATTTCTTGGCAATCTGTTGTATTAAATTTGCATATTGAAATATGCAGCATTTATGTCTGATCTCTAAAAGAAAACTCACTAAATTCCTAGTAGGATTATTCTCTTTTTCTCTTTGGCTAGGGACAAAGATTTGAATAACAACTGGGAGAGAAAGCAGAAGTTAGACAGTGCTTTCATAAATGAAATTAGCAAGTTTCTACAATTTAAAGGTTCTATTTGTAATTCTAAAAACCTTTTCCCTTCCTCCTTGCTTAGCTTCAGGCATGAATAAAAGTGTTGGGAGGGGGAAATGTTTGCTTTTCTTCCCCTTAATGGGTAAGAGATAACTAAATGCTGAATTTACAAAATACTTTGCTGGTTTTGGATTTTATGCATAAGCACAAGATGAATATCATGGCTTGGATCTTAACTGAGTAATATCTGCAAAGTCACTTTGCTGTATATAAGAAAAATCTACATTGTTTAACTTGACAATCTTCTCAAATGATATCTACAAGTATTTAGCATTAAAAAGCTGAGTTTAGAATTTGAATTGCTAATGTTGAGTTTCCAATTCAAGGTTTACAATCCAAAATGGGCTTGAAAAGGAAAAAACAAAAAAGAACAAGCATAATTGAAGAGAAACAGCAACACTGGCTCCCACTCGGTTAAGTTGCTTCCAGGCAACCTAAGGGGTTCTCACTCTGTGTGACTTCCAATTGCCTTACATTCTACCATGCTCTGGGGTGGAACATTCTAAAGAAAATATTGATGTTATTGTTATCCAAGCTGAAAGAGAAAAAACACACACATGCCCATACATATTAAACTAAGCAAAATCCCATCATGAATTTTAAGAGGAAAGAAATCAGTCAGCTTCTCACACAAATTCACTGTTATCATCAACTTTTGTTCTCTCATCTTCTTCTCATTCTTCTTGCTATACTTCATGTTAGGAATAAAACCTCTGAGCTTGTGCAGAGTTGTATGTAAAAAATGCAAAGTTTGAACATTTTCTTTGTTTTCTACTTTTTTCCCTATGTCTGTGTGTCATACGAGTGTATGTTCCCCGGATCTTTGTCTCATCACAACAAAGATTTGGATCAACGGACATTAGAGCCCTCAGCGTGTCACAGCTCTCGGGTCTTGGACAAACCATGTTATAGCTCTTAGGCAAATCAGTGTTACAGCTCTATTTTATTTAGAAGATAGCAGGAGAATCCATCCTCGAAGCATGAGAGCATGCCAACCCAAAGATTTGAAGGGAAGAAAGTGGAGGAGCGCATGGGAGATGGGGAGAGAGACAGAGAATGCTTTGGCTCTTCCTTTTATATGTTTTTGCTTCCACCTGGGCCTGCCCTATGCGAGTTGGGCTTAGCCAGGAGTGCTGTTTGTTCTACCTGAAGTCTTCACTCTGGTCCTCGGACCTTCCTTTGACTTTCCTTGGTTTTTAGCCACCACCATTTTGGACTCCGTTTCCCTATTCTACCTACCTAACATGCGGATCTTCCTTTTTCTATGGACATACTTCTTTCCTAGAATTTGCCTCAAGAGGAGGATCTTGCATAAAGTTTACTGTTCATTTCTCTTTAAAGGAAAAAAAAAAAAAAAAAAATCCCTGCCTTTCCAGTTATACAAAGATCAAGTCCTTAGCCAATGCAGTTGCAGACCTGTACTACACCTTGAAAATAACTCAGAATAAGGCATTTTGTCCTTTGGGAAAACAGGAAAGACACTTACATAGATACATTTTAGGAGAAAATTCTATGAACCAGATTCTTATATCTTCCAATACTTGGAAAAGTTCTAAAACTAATAACTGATATCTGACTATCAGTGGCCTTTTATGGAGATGCTGACTTGATTGCATGGATCCCCTAGCTAAAATCACATATATACTGGCCTCTCCCCTGACCTCTTTGGAGCAATCCCTCAGAGCTCTTGGAAGGGCTGTTTCCCAGGCTACCGTACTCAGTAAGACACAGAATAAAAATAAACTCATAGCTGTTTGTGCTTTCTTTTTCTTTTTTTCATTCCTCTGTTGACTTCTGTAAGTTATCATCACCAAATATATTTAAAATCATTCAAGAGTAGCTAATTGCAATGGAAATAAAATGTATTCTATGATTAGTCAATGTATGGAATGAATTGTTCCCAAGTTCAAAGACAATTGAAAAATGATAGACAGCAGACTGAGTAAACATCACTTGGGAACCTTACTCTGCATTCCTTCATCTGTGTTATAGGGAGTTTTCAAAAAAAGAGAGGTAAAATCTTAACTCATAAAATTTTTGAATGAATGTGTGTCAACGATTTCATTTAACTCATTAATGAGGGTACAAGTAAGGTGTTAAAATGTGTCAACTGAAAAAATGTTCATGGCCTTCAAAGTTAAGAGCTAGATTTATTCCGTGGAAATTGTTAGGATTTCCAGCCCAAGAGATAGCATCTCAGGTGACCCCAAGAGAACTGTTTCTGAGGAGGCAAGTTGGGGCAGGAGCCAGGCTATATAGAAGGTTGCAGCAAGGAACAGGTAACTTGAATATTATAAGATCACTGTTAATTAAGGAAAGCCAGATCTTTTGCATTAAGGGATTTATCACTCTTTTATATATGGGAAGATGCAAGTGTCTAGACTTATTGAAATAATTCTTTCTTATGCATCTCAGCTATCTGGGGCCAAATCCTACTTTTTGGTTGTTTTCACCCTTAATTCCTCATTTGTCCTAAGGAGAGGCAGATGTGGCAGATGGCTGCCTCTTGAGTTTTCTAGAATCCCTCAGAGCTCATCAGCGTTACTGCTAGCTGCTGGATGGCTGGTATTGCTTCAACTGGGCTCAAAAGTTTGCATTTGGAAGCCTGGAATCCCTAATGGCTGTGACATGCTTGTTTACTGGTATATAAAAAAATATTTCATTTCACAAAAAACATGTCATATATGTATACATGTATATATATGTACACACACACATATATACACAATCAAGAATATTCAAAACTTTCCTAATAAATGTGAAAGTGCTTAATGTCTTCTTTAAGGAAAGTGACAAAGATTGTCATCTTGATCAAACTTGAATCAGTCTCCTCTAAGTCTTCTTCACAACTATGGTTCAATATTGGGCTTCTGCGTTTGTGGTTGTTGGACCTTTGTAATCCAATTGTAGCAAGAATCCTGCTGAGTAAGTTTAAAGAAGGTTCCTCACTATTAATGTCTAATCACCCTCCATATCATGTCAAGTTTATCATCCCCTACCCCTGGTCTCTTATCACCCTAGTTGGCTTTCACAAAGAATTCTTCTAAGTAGTTTTAGCCAGAATCCATCATACTCCTGATGTTTTCTTTTAGTATTTTCTATCCAGTAACAATCTTCCTGCCACCAACCCTATGCATTGTCCAGGTTGTTCTAGAAATTTAACTTAGCTCTATAATGAATTCATTATTCATCTATTGCAATAATTTCTGAATAAAATCTGATTTTCACCACTGTCTAGCTCTGACTTTCTTTAATGTAAATGAAAATCAATTGTATCTTTATTGGAAAAATTCACATTTTTAAGAACAAAATTGATTTGTGTTGACATCAGTTCTGTACAATTTTCAGAAACATAAAATTTGTCAGTGATGAAAAGAGTAAAACCCCCTTATAGATTCAAATAATCCTGAAAGGTCTGCTATAATATGCTCTGCTGCTACTGCTGCTGCTAAGTCATTTCAGTCATGTCTGACTCTATGTGACCCCATAGATGGCAGCCCACAAGCCTCCCCCGTCCCTGGGATTCTCCAGGCAAGAACACTGGAGTGGGTTGACATTTCCTTCTCCAATGCATGAAAGTGAAAAGTGAAGTGAAGTCACTCAGTCGTGTCCGACTCCTAGTGATCCCATGGACTATAGCCTACCAGTCTCCTCCGCCCATGGGATTTTCCAGGCAAGAGTACTGGAGTGGGTTGCCATTGCCTTCTCCAAGAATATGTTCTACATTCCATTAAAAAGATATCCAGTAATCATTATGCCCATTTCAAAATCTTTCTCAAATTTTCCTTATATCAGATACTAGAATATCTTCCATAACTAAAGTTTGTTAGTCATCTCCTCTTTTCATTTCCATTCAGTAGCTGTTTCGGAGAAGGCAATGGCACTCCACTCCAGTACTCTTGCCTGGAAAATCCCGTGGACGGAGGAGCCTGGTAGGCTACAGTCCATGGGGTCACAAAGAGTCAGATACAAATGAGTGACTTCATTTTCACTTTTCACTTTCATGCATTGGAGATGGAAATGGCAACCCACTCCAGTGTTATTGCCTGAAGAATCCCAGGGACGGGGGAGACTGGTGGGCTTCCATCTATGGGGTCGCACAGAGTCGAACACAACTGACGCAACGTAGCAGCAGCAGCAGCTATTTGCTTTAAAGGATACAGTAGTTTCATTTATCTCATTCAGTTCAGTTCAGTTCAGTTGCTTAGTCGTGTCTGGCTTTCCATGACTCTGTGGACTGAAGCATGTCAGGCTTCCCTGTCCATTACCAACTCCTGGACATTACTTGAATTCATGTCACAGGAGGAAATAACAGTCAGAAGGACTCTTTCAGGAACAAGTTTACTGAAATTAATTATATAATTTGTAAAGGTGGAAGCTCATTTTGGTAACGATTTAAGGTTCAGTTCTCTCAGAATACTCTCAGGATTCTTAAATATTTTTTAAAAATTGCACTTAGCAAAAATGAAATTAGAAAATTTCAATTATTGATAGAAAGCAATTACTAATACCTGTGATATACAGAATAATCCCTATCAAAGATGTTCATACCATAATCCTCAGATTTTGTGAGTATGTCAGTTACATGAAAATTAAGGTCAGAGATGAAATTAAGGTCAGTTTTCATTCCAATTCCAAAGGAAAACAATGCCAAAGAATGCTCAAACTACTGCACAACTGCACTCATCTCACATGCTAGTAAAGTATTGCTCAAAATTCTGCAAACCAGGCTTCAGCAATATGTGAACCGTGAACTCCCTGATGTTCAGGCTGGTTTTAGAAAAGGCAGGGGAACCAGAGATCAAATTGCCAACATCCACTGGATCATGGAAAAAGCAAGAGAGTTCCAGAAAAACATCTATTTCTGCTTTCTTGACTATGCCAAAGCCTTTCACTGTGTGGATCACAATAAACTGTGGACAATTCTGAGAGAGATGGGAATACCAGACCACCTGACCTGCCTCTTGAGAAATCTGTATGCAGGTCAGAAAGCAACAGTTATAACTGGACAGGGAACAACAGACTGGTTACAAATAGGAAGAGGAGTGTGCAAAGCTGTATATTGTCACCCTGCTTATTTAACTTACATGCAGAGAACATCATGAGAAATGCTGGACTGGAAGAAACACAAGCTGGAATCAAGATTGCCAGGAGAAATATCAATAACTTTAGAAATGCTGATGACACCACCCTTATGGCAGAAAGTAAAGAGGAGCTAAAAAGCCTCTTGATGAAAGTGAAAGAGGAGAGTGAAAAAGTTGGCTTAAAGCTCAACATTCAGAAAATGGAGATCATGGCATCTGGTCCCATCACTTCATGGGAAATAGATGGGGAATCAGTAGAAACAGTCTCAGACTTTATTTTTGGGGGCTTCAAAATCACTGCAGATGAAGTGAAAAAGTTGGCTTAAAGCTCAACATTCAGAAAATGGAGATCATGGCATCTGGTCCCATCACTTCATGGGAAATAGATGGGGAATCAGTAGAAACAGTGTCAGACTTTATTTTTGGGGGCTTCAAAATCACTGCAGATGGTGACTGCAGCCATGAAATTAGAAGACGCTTACTCCTTGGAAGAAAAGTTATGACCAACCTAGATAGTATATTCAAAAGCAGAGACATTAGTTTGCCGAGGAAGGTCCATCTAGTCAAGGCTATGTTTTCTCCTGTGGTAATGTGTGGATGTGAGAGTTGGACTGTGAAGAAGGCTGAGTGCCAAAGAATTGATGCTTTGGAACTGTGGTGTTGGAGAAGACTCTTCAGAGTTCCTTGGATTCAAGGAGATCCAACCAGTCCATTCTGAAGGAGATCAGTCCTGGGATTTCTTTGGAAGGAATGATGCTAAAGCTGAAACTCCAGTACTGTGGCCACCTGATGGGAAGAGTTAAGCCACTGGAAAAGACTCTGATGCTGGAAGGGATTGGGGGCAGGAGGAGAAGGGGACGACAGAGGATGAGATGGCGGATGGCATCACGGACTCGATGGACATGAGTCTGAGTGAACTCTGAGAGATGGTAATGAACAGGGAAGCCTGGCGTGCTGTGATTCATGGGGTCGCAAGGAGTTGGACACTGCTGAGCGACTGAACCGAACTGAACTGAACCTTAAAAAAGGAGATTATCCTAGATCATCCCAGTAGGTTTGAAGTAAAGTAATTCAATAGTTCTTAAAATGGAGGTGAGAGGAGGAAGAGATGAGTTAAAATGACAAGTGACTATGGAAAAATGATCAGAGAGATGCAAGTTACTGCTTACGATGGAGGAGGAAACAAGGAGCTAAGAAATGTGGGTGGTTTTCTAGAGACTAGAAAAGGCAAGGAAAATTCTAGGATTTCTCTTCTAGAATCTTGACAAAGGTATGCAGTCTTGTTGATAACATGATTTTAGCTCAGTGACATCTATGTAGTACTTCTAAACAATAGATAAGATTTAATACACTAGTGTTATTTAAGCTTCTAATTTTGTGGTAATATGTTAAAGCAGTAACTGAAAACAGATACACTATCTAGTAGTTAATTAATAAGACAATGGTAGCTAGAGATGATGTACCCTCAGAAGAGTGAATCTAGTCTAGAAAATTAGTTGCAATCTGCTCTCTCCAATTTGTTTATAAGATATGAGGTCAATAATCCAACAGCACTTGGATGAACAAATAGGAATATTATAACATCACTTTTGAAAAAGTAAACTTGTAATCTCAGGGAAATACAAAATAAACACATGTCAAATATGTTTTTTTAATTTTAGTTTTAAATTAAATTATTTATTTTAATTGTAGGTTAATGACTTTACAATATTATGGAGGTTTTTGCCATACATTCACATGAATCAATCATCAGTGTATATGTGTTCCCCCATCCTGAACTCCCTTCCTACCTCCCTCCCCATCTCATCCCTCTGGGTTGTCCCAGTGCACTGACTTTGAGTGCCCTGTTTCATGCATCAAAATTGGATTGGTCACATATGGTAATATACATGTTTCATTGCTATTCTCTCAAATCATCCCTCCACGCCTTCTCCCACAGAGTCCAAAAGTCTGTTCTTTATATATGTGTCTCTTTCATTATCTCGTATATAGGGTCATTATTACCATCATTCTAAATTCCATATATATGCATTAATATACTGTATTGGTGTTTTTCTTTCTGACTAACTTCACTTTGTATAATAGGCTCCAGTCTCATCCACCTCATAAGAATTAATTCAAATGTGTTGCTTTTAATAGCTGAGTAATATTCCATTGTGTATATGTACCGCAGCTTTCTTATCCATTCATCTACCAGTGGATATCTAGGTTGATTTTATGTTCTAGCAATTGTAAACAGTGCTGCAATGAACATTGGGGTACGCATGTCTCTTTCAATTCTTGTTTGCTCGGTGTGTGTGACTAGCAGTGGGATTGTTGGGTCATATGGCAGTTCTATTTCCAGTTTTTAAAAAAATCACCACACTGTTCTCCATAGTGGCTGTACTAGTTTGCATTCCCACCAACAGTGTAAGAAGGTTCCCTTTTCTCTACATTCTGTCCAACATTTATTGTTTGTAGACATTTTAATAACAGCCATTCTGACTGGTGTAAGATGGTACCTCATTGTGGTTTTGATTTGCATTTCTCTGATAATGAGTGATGTTGAGCATCTTTTCATGTGTTTGTTAGACATCTATGTCTTCTTTGGAGAAATGTCTGTTAAGTTCTATAGCCCATTATTTGATTGGGTCATTTATTTTTCTGGAATTGAGCTACATGAGCTGCTTGTTTATTTTTGAGATTAATTCTTTGTCAGTTGCTTCATTTGCTATTATTTTCTCCCATTCTGAAAGCTGTCTTTTTATTTAATGTGATAAGAAAGAAGATGTTAGAACCACTTAGAAGAACACCTGAGAACCTTGGCTATTCAGAGGAAAATTAGCAGATAAAAGTTAGGATAATATTTCTGAGTTAGATATAAATTGGTTATAATCGAAAAAGCCATTATAGCACTGGAATCATCTCTTCCACCAAAATGAAATAAATGCATCTCAATGGGAAAATTCTTCAAGTTAAGAAACCAATTCCCCAAATGTAGAACTTTCATTTAATACTATAAACAATGAAATAAACTCTATATATTCTCCCCCCAGACAATATGCCACCCAAATTTACTATTCAGAGGAAAATTAGCAGATAAAAGTTAGGATAATATTTCTGAGTTAGATATAAATTGGTTATAATCGAAAAAGCCATTATAGCACTGGAATCATCTCTTCCACCAAAATGAAATAAATGCATCTCAATGGGAAAATTCTTCAAGTTAAGAAACCAATTCCCCAAATGTAGAACTTTCATTTAATACTATAAACAATGAAATAAACTCTATATATTCTCCCCCCAGACAATATGCCACCCAAATTTTTATTTTATTTTTAATTTCTAGACACATTTTTTGAAAGGTGCA
>SJYC01069986.1:0-22200 GCA_006408675.1 Madoqua kirkii
TCTCATAACTATAGCAAAATATCAAAACAGGAAAGTGGAATTGATGCAATTCACAATGCTTATTCACATTTCAATAGTTATACATGTACTTACCTCATTCATATGTGTGTATATGTGTGTGTGTTTGTGTGTGTAGCCACCACTTCCCTTCTCCCTGTAACTCCTCTCTGCCCCTAACCACTAATCTTTCTTCCATCTCTATATTCATGTTATTTCATTAATACTATTCAGATGGAATCATGCATTATGTATCCTCTTGAGGTCCCCCCCCCCAGCTTAATTTCTTTGTGATTTATCCAAGTGGTTACTTGTGTTAATACTTTATTTTTGTTGTTTAGTAGATTCCACAGCAAGAAGACACTACAGCTTCTTTAGAAACTCATTTGTTTTTAAATGACCATCTTTCCTCAAAGCAACTGTCATTTAAGAACAACACTTTATTTATGTCAAAAATTATTAAATATAAAAAGAATTACGAGGTTAAAAAGAATTATTTGCCTGCAACTTTTCATATGACCCCTGACTAGCTATTATCTATGAAGTTCAAAAATTGTATCATTTTCCATTTTAGCTTGTTTAAAAATGTATTACCTTTAGAACTGTGTATTCTAGAGCATGCAATTTATTTTTTTTAATACAACAGATTTCAGGTAAGTGTCTAATTTCACAGTTGACTAACCAAATCTACTTATTCTAATGGCCATGCTAACTTAGTAATATAATTGATGGGATAAGGTCAATATATTGGGTAAATTTGATCAAGAAAGTAAATGGTGTCATAGACACAAATAAAGTTATCCACTTTTTTATATGAGGTTTGTAGAAACATAAAAATGGACAATTCAATTTGATTTATTTTACTATATAGGTTTTAGAGAAGGAATCAGTAAACTTTTTCTGTAAAGGGCCAAATAGTAAATATTTTCATCCTTACAAGTCATACACTTTCTGCTGCAACTACTCAAATCTGTCATTGCAGAAATAAAGCATCCATAGATAATATGTAAACAAATGTGCACGTCTGGGTTTGGCCCAAGGGAGGTAGCTTGTTAACCTTTCTGTTAGGGTAATTGCAATGTATAGTGTTAGCTACAAACTTCTCCAAGTTAGGCTTCAACAATACATGAACCATGAGCTTCCAGACGTTCAAGCTGGATTTAGAAAAGGCAGAGGAATCAGAGATCAAATTGCCAACATTAGTTGGATCATCAGAAAAGCAAGAGAGTTCCAGAAAAAACATATATTTCTGCTTTATTGTCTATGCCAAAGCCTTTGATTGTGTGGCTCACAATAAACTGTGGAAAACCCTGACAGAGATGAGAATACCAAACCACCTGAACAGCCTCTTGACCTGTATACAGGTTAGGAGGCAACATTTAGATCTGGACATGGAACAACAAAATGGTTCCAAATAAGAAAAGGAGTACATCAAGGCTATATATTGTCACCCTGCTTATTTAACTTATATGCAGAGTACATCATGAGAAACGCTGGGCTAGAAGAAGCACAAGCTGGAATCAAGATCACTGAGAGAAATATCAATAACCTCAGATACGAAAATAATACCATCCTTATGGCAGAAAATGAAGAACTAAAGAGACTCTTGATGAAAGTGAAAGAGGAAAGTGAAAAATTTGGCTTAAAGCTCAATATTCAGAGAACCAAGGTCATGGCATCCTGTCCCATCCCTTCATGGCAAATAGATGGGGAACAGTAGAAACTGTGGCAGACTTTAATTTTTTGGGCTCCCAAATGCGGATGGTGACTGCAGCCGTTAAATTAAAAGATGATTTCTCCTTGGGGAAAAAGTTATGACCAATATAGACAGCAGATTAAAAAGCAGAGACGTTACTTTGCCAACAAAGTTTGTCTATTCAAAGCTAAGCTTTTCTCAGTAGTCCTGTATGGATGTGAGAGTTGGACCATAAAGCGAGCTGAGTGCCAAAAAATTGATGCTTTTGAACTGTGGGGTTGGAAAAGACTCTTTAGAGTCCTTTGGACTGCAAGGAGATCCAACCAGTCCATTCTAAAGGAAATCAGTCCTGAGTATTCATTTGAAGGACTGATACTGAAGCTGAAAGTCCAATAGTTTGGCCATCTGATGTGAAGAACTGACTCATTTGAAAAGACCCTAATGCCTGGAAAGATTGAAGATGGGAAGAGAAAGGGATGACAGAGGATGAGAGATGGTTGAGTGGTGTCACAAACTCAATCAACATGAGTTTAAATAACCTCTGGGAGTTGGTGATGGACAGGGAAGCTTTGCGTGCCCCAGTCCATGGGGTCACAAAGATTCGAACATGACTGAGAGATTGAACTCAACAGAACTGAGCGTTGGCTGCAATGGTGAGTGAAAAATCACCCAATATGTTGTTCATATATTCTGACCTAAAAGTTAATACAATGAAAAACTGTTTACAGAGAGAATAGAAATTAACTCTGATATTTGAAATTATCTGCGACAACTTCACCCACTTCAGTATTTTTGCCTAGAGAATCCTGTGGACAAAGGAGCCTGGTGGGCTGCTTTCTATAGGGTCATGCACAGTCAGACATGACTGACGTGACTTAGCATGCATGCATGCACTAAAGAAGGAAATGGAAACCCACTCCAGTATTATTGCCTGGAGAATCCCAAGGACAGAAGAGCCTGGTGGGCTGCCATCTATGGGGTCGGACATGACTGAAGTGACTTAGCAGCAGCAGAAGCAGCAAAAACTTGTATTTTGTCACCATATTTACAATTTTTTTCTTTGATGTTTATAAATATATAATTTAGTTAGGATAAAAAGATACAACTTCAAATTGAAAGGTCATATAAATGATGCAGAAAACAAGATTCATACATATTCAAGATAGGAAGAAGTCATTTGAAATCAATGATTCAAAAGAAGGTTGAATGGGAACTATAACCTGAACTAGGGCATGAAGGACAGATCGCATCTGAACTGGAAGAAGAGAGATAGCAGGTATTCTAGAGAGTCACCTGGCATGTCTGAGTAAATCTCTTCATACAGTACCTTTAGAAAGCAAGTAAACAAACTGTATGTTTTTGCTGCTATTTTTATAATGAATAAAATGATTTTGGAAAAGATTTCAGTAGAACTATAGTTGAGTGTATCACAGGGCTGATGCTACTCAGACAAAACATGAAAACATGTATTTGATTCTCATTTTTTATTCTTAAATAATATAATGTTGAAGTGCTCATGGAGCACCAAGTTTCTAAAATTTATATCACCTTGTTTAGCAATAAGACACTAAGAAGATATCAGTGTAACTTTTAATGATCTAACATTCAAATCTCATTTTTTGAGGTTTCTTGAATTTATCCTCAGGATACTATCAAATATATATATACCATAAAAATCACATTTTTTCAATTCAACTACTCAAATGTTATCATTAAATTGTCATCCATTTATAATTTCCATAGGTTTTTACTGATCTTTTGCTCACCTTATTTACCTTTTCTAGCAGAAAACAAAACAAGCAAACAAAAAAGAGCGTATTGCCTAAGTGAAGAAGCATAGACTAAAAATGGAGGGAAATGTTGCCCTGAGTAACAGATGGACTTTTTTCCTTTGGTTAACTGCCCTTAATTTGTATTGCTTTATAAGGGCTTGGAAAAAATAGATCTTTTCTCTTGTGCCAAGTATTCAGAACCAACACATTAGTCACTGTATTTAGAACTATGCCTCTATATCCGAGAGAAGAACAGTCGGGAGAAAGAAATTCTTCACAATCTACTGTGGCTCTTTCAGTTTAATTCTAGGCACAAACAAAAGGAATCAATATTTTGTTCACAATTCTACCTCTGTCCCAACAAAATGTTCTCTCTATATATCCTTATTCTCATTTCTTTTTCTCTTCCTTCTCTTCCTCTTTCATCTTATTTATACCATTACCACTACCACCATGATCATCTTTAACAGTCATTTATTCCTGTAGTGTGTTAGGAATCTAGGGATTAAAAAATGACATAAGACTTCGTTTTTAAATGCCTTTAAACATTATATACAATGGTATTTGCAAAATAGTTACTAAATTAGATCAAATGAATGTTTAAATCAATGCATCAGAAGGCAAAAGGGTCATTGAATGTTCTAGGTGTGGGTGTGATTTTATTCTGTTTATCTTAATGCTATGTTTTCCCTTGACCTACAGCATCATTTCTTCTCATACCAACAGTCTGAATCTCCTCTGAGGAGACTTTTCTTACTTCCATCTCCCTTTCTGTCTATATTAATTATTTATTTTATTGCCTTATTGTGCTTTTAAGGCACAATGAGCAGAAAAAGTGAAAGTGTTAGTTGCTCAGTGGTGTCAACTCTCTGCAGTCCAATGGACAGTAGCTCATCAAGCTCCTCTGTCCATGAGATTTCCCAAGCAAGAATACTGGAGTGCGTTGCCTTTCTCTTCTCTGGGGTATCTTCCCAAGTCAGGGATCAAATCTGGGTCTTCTGCATTGCAGGCAGATTCTTTACCACCTGAACCACCAAGGAAACACCATTCACTTCTTAAATGCTTATTTATTTCTTAACAAACAAATACTAATCTTCTTGAAGACAGAAGTGGCAGTTCATGCATTATTCTATCCTTAGTACAGTGCCTCAAGCTAAAACTACTTCATAAAGAGTGTTTGAGTGAATGAACGCTTTTGGGTGAAGGAGTTGTTGTTATTCAGTCACTAAGTTGTGTCTGACTCTTTGCAAGTCGATGAACTGCAACATATGAGGTCTCCCTGTTCTTTACTATCTCCTTGAGTTTGCTCAGATTCATGTCCATTGAATTAGTGATGTTATCCAACCATCTAACCCTCTGCCATCATCGTCTCCTTTTACCTTCAACATAGACTTGCCTTTCCAGGACCAGGGTCTTTTCCAATGAGTTGTGCTTTGTATCAGGTAGCCAAATTATTGGAGCTTCAGCTTCAGCATCAGTCCTTCCAATGAATATTCAGGGTTGATTTCCTTTAGGATTGACTGGTTTGATCTCCTTACTGTCCAGAGGACTCTGAAGAGTCATCTCTACCATCCCAATTTGAAAGTATCATTTTTTTCTTTTTCTTTCTTTCTTCCTTTTTTTTTTTTTTTGGTGCTGAGCCTTCTTTATATAGGAACAACTCTCATAGTCATACTTGACTACTGGAAAAAAGCGTAGCTTTGACTATATTCTTGCCTTGAGAACCTCATAAACAGCATGAGAAGGCAAAAAGATATGACACTGAAAGATGAACTCCCTAGGTTGGTAGGTACCCAATATGCTACTGGAGAAGAGGGAAGAAATAACCAGAAAGAATAAAGAGACAGAACCAAAGGAAAAACAACACCCAGTTGTGGGTGTGACTGGCAATGGAAGTAAAATCAGATGCTGTAAAGAATAATATTGCATAGGAACCTGGAATGTTAAGTCCATGAATTAACATAAATTGGAAGTGGTCAAACAGGAGATGACAAGAGTGAACATCGATATTTTATAAATCAGTGAACTAAATGGACTGGGATGGGCAAATTTAACTCAGGTGACCATTATATCTACTACTGTGGGTAAGAATTCCTCAGAAGAAATGGAGTAGTGCTCATAACCAACAAGAGTCAAAAATGCAGCACGTGAGTGCAACTTCAAAAACGACAGAATGATCTCTGTTCATTTCCAATGATCTCTGATGTCTGCTCGGCAAATCATTCACAGTAATCTAAGTCTGTGCCCTGATCAGTAATGCTGAAAAAGCTGAAATTGAAAGGTTATATGAAGACCTATAAGATATTCTAGAACTGACACCTAAAAAAGATGTTATCTTCATCCTAGGGAACTGGAATGCAAAAGTAAGAAGTCAAGAGATACCTGAAATAACAAGCAAATTTGACTTGTAGTACAAAATGAAGCAAGGAAAAGGCTGTCAGAGTTTGCCAAGAGAATGCACTGGTCCTTGCAAACACCCTACTCCAACAGCACAAGAGGCAACTCTACACAGGAATATCACCAAATGGGAGCTGACTGTGGCTCAGATGATGAAACCCTTAATGCCAAATTCAGACTTAAATTGGAGAAAATCACTAGATCATTCAGATATGACTAAATCAAATACCTTATGATCATACAATGGGAGTGACAAATAGATTCAAGGGATTAGATCTGATAGACAGAATGCCTGAAGAACTATGAACGGAGGTTCATGACATTGTACAGAAGACAGGAGCAATACCATCTCCAAGAAAAATAAATGCAAAAAGGCAAATGGTAGTCTGAGGAGGACTTACAAATAGCTGGAGAAAAAATAGAAGCTAAAAGGAAAGGAGAAAAGGAAAGATGTACCCATTGGAATGCAGAGTTCCAAAGAATATTAAGGAGTGATAAGAAAGCCTTCCTCAGTGATCAATACAAAGAAATAGAGGAAAATAATAGAATGGGAAAGACTAGAGATCTCTTCAAGAAAATTAGAGACATCAAGGGAACATTTCATGCAAAGATGGGCTCACTAAAGGACAGAAATTGTATGGACCTAAAAGAAGCAGAAGATATTAAGAAGAGATGGCTAGATTACACAGGATTGTATAAAAATGATCTTTATGATCCAAATAACCATGATGGTGTGATCACTCATCTAGAGCCAGACATCTTGGAATGCAAATTCAAGTGGGCCTTAGGAAGCGCCACGATGAGCAAAGCTAGTGAAGATGACGGGGTTACAGTTAAGCTATTTCAAATCTTAAGAGATGATGCTGTGAAAGTGCTATACTCAATATGCCAGCAAATTTGGAAAACTCAGCAGTGGCCACAGGACTGGGAAAGGTCAGTTTTCATTCCAATACCAAAGCAAGGCAATGCCAAAGACTGCTCAAACTCCCACACAACTGTACTCATCTCACACACTAGCAAAGTAATGCTCAAGATTCTCCAAGTCAGGCCTCAAATTTATGTGAACCGTAAACTTCCAGATGTTCAAGCTGGATTTAGAAAAGGCAGAAGAACCAGAGACCAGATTGCCAACATTCGTTGGATCATCAAAAAACAAGAGAGCTCCAATAAAACATATACTTTTCCTTTTTGACCATGCGAAAGCCTTTGATTGTGCACAACAAACTGTGCAAACTTCTTAGAGATGGGAATACCAGACCACCTTACCTCCTTCTGAGAAATCTGCTTGCAAGTCAAGAAGCAACAGGTAGAACTGGACATGAAACAACAGACTGGTTCCAAATCACAAAAGGAATAAAACTAGGCTTGGATAATGTCACCTTACTTCTTTAACTTATATGCAGAGTACATTATGCAAAATGCCAGGCTGAATGAAGCACAAACTGGAATCAAGATTTCCGGGAGAAATATAAATAACCTCAGATATGCAGATGATACTACCTTTATGGCAGAAATTGAAGAAGAACTTGAGTCTCTTGATGAAAATGAAAGAGGAGAATGAAAAAGTTGTCTTGAAACTCAACATTCAGAAAACTAAGATCATGGCGTCTGGTGCCATCACTTCATGGCAAATAGATGGGGGAATAATGGAAACAGTGAGACTTTATTTTTGATGGCTCCAAAATCACTGCAAATAGTGACTGCAGCCATGAAATTAAAAGATACTTGCTCCTTGGAAGAAAATCTATGACTAACCTAAACAGCATATTAAAAAGAAGAGGCATTACTTTGCCAACAAAATTCTGTCTAGTCAAAGCTATGGTTTTTCCAGTAGTCATGCATGGATATGAGAACTGGACTACAGAGAAAGCTGAGCACTGAAGAACTGCTGCTTTTGGAGAAGACTCTTGAGAGTCCCTTGGACTGCAAGGAGATCAAACCAGTGAATCCTAAAGGAAATCCATCCTGAATAGTCATTGGAAGGGCAGATGCTGAAGTTAAAGTTCAAGGACTTTGGCCAATTATGTGAAGAGCCAATTTATTAGGAAAACTCTAATTCTGGGAAAGATAATGGCAGGAGGAGAAGCGCACAACAGAGGACCAGATGGTTGAATGGTATCACCAACTCAATGGAGATGACTTTAGTAATCTCTGGGATTTGGTATGACAGGAAAGCCCTGCATGTTGCAGTTTATGGGGTCACAAACAGTTGGACATGATTGAGTGGCTGAATAGCAGCAGCTTATCATTTATAGCTTATATAGACTCCCAAACCAAGAAGCTTCATTTAAAATGCAGATTTATAGGGTGCATACATCAGAACTATTGCTCTAAGTGACACCAAGACAATAGTATTCAACTCACAGTGATTAGAAAACAAAACTTGAATAGCTTATTTTAAACTTCTTTCAGTTTCAAAGAGCAAAGCTGAATGATAAGTCTTGGCAGGTGTCTGGATGAAATCAGAAGAATGAAGAAAAGGGCCAAAATGCACTCTAATCATGCCAACTTGTTCCTTTGATACTAAGAGATAGTGACTGATACCAGGGCATGTGGGACATTGTTCATTCACTGCATGTGAAAAAAAATGAGAACTTTAGGCCTCTGAACAGCTGTGTTCTTCCAGTTTAGAGTCAAATATGGTGCTGGATGGAAATTCAGTTGTGCTCTAGGTCTGAAGGAAAGATTTCAGGCCCTCATGTGCACAGTAAATTGGTGTGTCATGTGCCTTTCTTTACTTTTGAAAAAAAAAAGTTCTAAAATATGGAAAAAAAATTTCAAAATGCATCTATCCACCATCAAAATTAATTAAAATAGAAAGCAATTACTAGAAAGTCAAGAAATAAAGAATTTTTTGAATAAAATGAATCCCAAATCGATGAAAAGAAGATAAAAGAACAAAAAACAAAGCAGTGTGCTCTCAGCAAACCATATGCTACGTTATACTCTGCCTTGGCACAACAATCAACAGTAGAACATGAGACATGTTCACACAGAACAATGCCATGATAATGTGTGTTCCAGAGACCAGTGCTGTAGAAGCTCATGAGGATCAGAGAATGATGACTAAGGGTTCTGAGCAGTATTTAAAGAGCAAGGTGCTGAGGGATATAGAAGATGGGGTAGAGATAACAAGAACTCTGTAAGCACAGAAGAATGTGACAGAAAGGAATAAATATAATATTTGTACCCAGGCTCAACATTCAGAAAACGAAGATCATGGCATCCGGTCCCATCACTTCATGGGAAATAGATGGGGAAACAGTGGAAACAGTGTCAGACTTTATCTTTTTGGGCTCCAAAATTACTGCAGGTGGTGACTGCAGCCATGAAATTAAAAGACGTTTACTCCTTGGAAGAAAATTTATGACCAACCTAGATAGTATATTCAAAAGCAGAGACATTACTTTGCCAACTAAGGTCTGTCTAGTCAAGCCTACGGTTTCTCCTGTGGTCATGTATGGATGTGAGAATTGGGAAGGCTGAGTGCCGAAGAACTGATGCTTTTGAACTGTGGTGTTGGAGAAGACTCTTGAGAGTCCCTTGGACTACAAGGAGATCCAACCAGTCCATTCTGAAGATCAACCCTGGGATTTCTTTGGAAGGAATGATGCTAAAGCTGACACTCCAGTACTTTGGCCACCTCATGCGAAGAGTTGACTTATTGGAAAAGACTCTGATGCTGGGAGGGACTGGGGACAGGAGGAGAAGGGGTCGACCGAGGATGAGATGGCTGGATGGCATTATGGACTCGATGGAGGTGAGTCTGAGTGAACTACGAGAGATGGTAATGAACAAGGAGGCCTGGCGTGCTGTGATTCATAGGGTCGCAAAGAGTACGACACGACTGAGCGACTGAACTGAACTGAACCCAGGATTGACTGAAAGCAAGAGAAAGTTAGTGGAAATCTTATGAATTCTGATTGATATTCTTTGGTATTTGTCTGGCACTCCTGTTCCCTGATAATGCATCTATTTTTATTGTGACCAAATATCCATTTGGAAATCACAACTTTATTCTCCCTAATTTGTTCTTTGGGATTTTCTTTCTTAATGGATTCTTTGACCCCCATTTTCTCTTTCTTTAGCCTATAAGATACAGTGAAAAATGTAAAATATGAGATATGAAACTATTGGCTTGAGTCCTAACTCTGAACTTCACTTTCTTCATCTATGAAAGTAAAATGATTACAATAATAGTACACCAAAATTTGCATCTACTCGATCCAACTCTGCCATTGAAAATTCAAAAGAACTTGTGTGTTAATTTTCTCCACATATATATATATATGTGTTAAATGTTTTACAAGATTCCTCTATTCCTTAAAAAAGTTGGTCTTTCTCTCCTTCATCTAGTAATCAAGAGGTCAGGCATCAGCCAAAGGAATTCCCTAAACCTGAAAAGATCTTTGAAAGGTCAAAGAGAACTTCAGGTCATTAGGAAACAGTCCTGGCATTGTGCAGTCGTGATTTCCAGCTCCTCCTTTGCTCAGCTAGACTAGTCCTTAGTCACTTGAGATGCAATCTATGGAGATTCAGATTATTTTAAAACACTCATCTCTTTTATTTATTTATTTTTTTTACTATGCTTTTTTTCTACTGATATCTTGATGTTGGTACAATTTCACTTCACTTACTTACTACTGACCAGAGGGGTGACTTACAGGGTGAAGCCAGACCATACAGTGGATGAGAGGAAATGGTCATTTTGACTTACAGAGTTGCATTCAGATGCAAAAATTAAACTGGATTTTCATAAATACTTTATCAAAAAATATACAGTTCAGTAGGGGGAAAACAAAAAACGCTCGTGTTGTTCAGCAATCAGATCTTGACCTTTGATTCTTTCATGAAGCTTGAAGACTAAAGGACTCACAATAAATTAGTTGGAGTCTTGAGAGTAGTAAGTCTGAGTGTCCAGCAAGTCCAGCTTATTGACTAACTAACTGACCCTGAACATCACCTTGACTACAATTAACATACAGTGGATCTCATTTTTCTTGGAAAATTTTGTTAAACCACACAGAGTTGGACACGACTGAAGCGACTTAGCAGCAGCAGCAACAAGGTAGAATGACCAAGAGTTGCAGCATACTTGAGATAATCCTGTTTTACGTTTGCTCTCCTGGAGTGATTATTAACAGTGGCCCCTTTCACTTTCATAAATTTCCTGGTTTAGGAAGTAAATTATGTGGTCACTCCTACTCTACATGCTCAATCTGAAAATCAAAAATTGAAAATGAAATTCTGTACATACTCAGACAAAAGTTTTTTTTATGTGAGTTTCTTAAAATGTATCTGTACATGATCAATCTATACAAAATGGTGAACGTTACTCATTCCTTTTGGAGGACAATGAACCTTGGTATCAGTGGCTAAAAGTAATTCCTCTTTTTCAGAAGAAATAAGACTGAGAAATATGCTTAATTTATTTTCAAATGGTTCTATAAATATGAGGGGTAAAGAGCAAGAGATTGTGTAAATATTGCAAAATGTTAACAATTAGTGGATTCAAATAATAGCTATATATGTATCCATTATATTGGTCTTTCAATTTTTTTGTGTAGAATAGAAAATCTTCAAAACTAAAAGAGAAAATTAGGGGCAGTAGTCCCAGGGCTAGAATGATCCAACAGACACCAGAGTTTCTTTAAGTTGTTGACAAATGAGACTCATAGACATTTCCCTGTGTTTGAATGCATATGAATATACAAAGGGAAATGTATATGAATAACATTGGCATGTATTGATAGTAGGTGCTTCACACCCTGCCTCTTGTTGATCCTTCATAGTTCTGATTACAGAATTGTGATATGTATTCTGAAATGACAATAAAATTGTTTTCCAGTGAGCAGTGTTTTTGGCAAATTCAACAATAAGTGCATGACTAGTTCTGTTAACATAGCAGTGTTTACCTACTTTTTTTTGTTAACCTTCCCAAATTCTAACTTCAGGCTTTCCTAACTTTTACAACCATTTCCCTTTTCTTATTAAAACATTAAAATATAAAGCTACCACAACTAAACTATGGGAGAGGGGTTTTCCTCACAATACTGTATTAAAAGCTGTTATCATTCTAGTGAAACAGGTAAATGAATTGGCTTTATTCATTCCAAAGAACTTGAATTGGTATTGAAGAGAGCTGTACTTGAAGAACTGAGGTGATGAGTTTGAATGTAAATTAAAATCTACCAACACCGTGAAAGTACTAATGTTGGCAGTCTTCCAAAATATTTGTTCAAAGCTGGTTTGATATTACTGGATGTATAAATTTATGTACACTTTATAGTTAGCATTTTATGAAGTGTTCTTTGAAGTAATTATCAGTTCAACACCATACCCTAGCTAGCAGTATTTAGTAGCAATAATAATACTTTACGCTTGTGCCAAAGATTGCAATGAGTTTTCAGGCTATTCATTATCCTACAACATCCTGGAGGCATGGAGATATCTCCATGGCCTTATTTTACAAAAGGGTAAACTGAGATCCAAAGGTGTAATGAGGAACATTCTCAAAGGTGACACAAATCCCAAGGAAAAACAACTGACCTCTGTTGATAGGTTTCTCTCCCTTGCAACAAGTAAAATTTACAGTAAGATAAATTGGAGACAATTATTCATTATATTAATGATCATACAGTTTTTCCCTTGAACACAGTCGGTTGAACTTTCATGGATTCACCTATATGTGGGTTTTTTTTTCAAAAATATATAAGGCTTCCCTGGTAGTTCAATGGTAAGGAATTCACCTGCCAATAGTTCCATTCTTGACCCAGGAGGATTCCACATGCTGTAGCTCGTCTAAACCCGTGCACTGCAACTAGAGTCTGTGCTCTAGAACCTGGGAGCTGCAACTACTGGGCTCACATGCTGCAATTTCTGGAAACCTAGAGCCTGTGCTCTGCAACAAGAGAAGCCACAAAATGAGAAGCCCACAGGCTCAATTAGAGAGTAGCCCCCACAGCAGCAAAAACCCAGCACAGCCCAAAGTAAAATAAGTAAATAAATAAAATTATTAAAAAGTATGTAACACTTACTACATTGGTTCTATGGTTGGTTGTATCAGTACATGTAGATAAACATATACAAAGTGACAACTGTAATGTTATGCACAGTTTTTCAACTCCATGGAGGGTCAGCACCCCTAACTTCACAGTATTCAAGTGTCAACTATAATATATTTAATCAAAATATTCTTATACATTAGAAATGAATATTGATTGAACCCATCTTTGAGGTAAAGTCAGTTTTATCTGCATACAGGCAATTGTTGACATTAATTCTAGATCACTGCAAAATATCTCCCACAGCTTTTTGCAGAACTTCAATGAATTTAAGGTTTTCTAGTTTAACTGGACCTATACCAATTACAACTAATGGAGACCACAGAAAGAACAGAAAAACCTCAACAATTTCTACTATATCAAACATTGAATATACACAGATGCTTTCTCTTTTTTTAAATTAAAGAGTTGTTTATTTATGGCTCCAGTGGGTCTTCTTACTGAAAACAGGCTTTTTGAGTTGCGGTGAGTAGGGGCTACTTTGCATTGTCATGTGAGAGCTTCTTATTGCAGTGTCTTCTCTTGTGCAGTTTGAATGCTAGGGTCCTTGGGCTCAGTAATTGCAGTGTAATCTCAGTAATTGTGGCTCGTGAGCTCTAGAGTGCTGGCTTGGTGAGGCACAGGCTTAGTTGTTCAGTGACATATGAGAGCTTCCTTGACTAGGGATCGACTCCATGTCCTCTATATTGGCAGGCAGATTCTTTACCACTGAGCCACCAGGGAAGCCTCCTTTTTCTCTGTTTCTATCTGTCTCTATCACTTTTGCCTTTTCATACTGTTCATGGGGTTGGTTCCCTGGTGTGCTTCAGTCCATGGGATTACAAACAGTTGGACAGGACTGAGTCCAGCAACAGCTAATCACTGACAACAGCAACAACTAATCACTTTATCTTCAGCTCCTTCTCTTAGATGTGTAGTATTTTTACTTTGGTCCTTATAGTTTCCCGACTTTTGAAACATAGAGTTATTTACTCATGATGACCATGGGAATTAAGAATTAATTTTTCTCCTCTCTTCTCATTCACTTATCTCCTCTCTCCTCAGTTTGTGTATAGATGTGTGTGTGTGTGTTTATAGTTATATGGTGGTATAATTGATATACATTAAACTTCACATATGTAAGGTATGCTGCTTGATAAATTATGACATACATCTGGAATATCAAGATAACAAACATATCAATTACTTACAAAAATTTTCCTGTGATCCTTTGCAATCCCCTCTACTGCCTGTCCCTAGTTCTCCTCTCCCAGAGGACAATTGATCTGCTTTTTCTCACTGTATCTTTTATTTTCTTAAATTTTATATCAACAGAGCAATTTACTTTTGTTGCTGTTGTTGTTGTTAACTTTCACTTAGCAGCAGTATTTTGAGATACATCAATATCCTCAGACATATCATTTCTTTTTTTTTTTTAATTCCTTTTATTTCTAAATAGTATTTCAGTGTCTGATGCTGAAGCTGAAACTCCAATACTTTGGCCACCTGATGCAAAGAACTGACTCATTGGAAAAGATCCTGATGCTGGGAAAGATTGAAGGCAAGAGAAGAAGGGCACGACAGAGGATGAGATGGGTGGATGGCACCACAAACTTGATGGACATGAGTCTGAGAAAACTCCAGGAGTTGGTGATGAACAGGGAGTTCTGGTGTCAAGCAGTCCATGAAGTCACAAAGAGTCAGACACGACTGACCGACTGAACTGAACTTTCAGTGTCTGTGTGTGTGTTTCACAACTTGGTTATTTACTTCAAAGAACAGAAGATCCTAATTTTATCAAAGTCTATTTTAGGGTCATGATTATTGAAAAATTCTTACTTTAGTGTTGTATCTAATTACATTGCCTAAACCAAAGTCACAAAGATTTTTCTCCAATTTATTCTTCCAAAATTATATAGTTTTAGTCTATACATTTAGATCTGTTATGAGTATTTCTTCTTAGTATGGAGCAAATTATGGCATAAAAGTTTATATTTTTCTGTGTGGATATCTAGTTTACTGAGTACTATTTTAAAAAATACTCTCATGGAATGGGGAAACAGTGGAAACAGTGTCAGACTTTATTTTTGGGGATGCCCAAATCACTGCAGATGGTTACTGAAGCCATGAAATTAAAAGACACTTACTCCTTGGAAGAAAAGTTATGACCAACCAAGATAGCATACTGAAAAGCAGAGACATTATTTTGCCAACAAAAGTCCGTCTAGTCAAGGCTATGGGTTCTTCAGTGGTCATGCATAGATATAAGAGTTGGACTGTGAAGAAGGCAGAGCGCCAAATAATTGATGCTTTTGAACTGTGGTGCTGGAGAAGACTCTTGAGAGTCCCTTGGACTGCAAGGAGATCCAACCAGTTAAATCTGAAGGAGATCAGCCCTGGGATTTGTTTGGAAGGAATGATGCCAAAGCTGAAACTCCAGTACTTTGGCCACCTCAGGTGAAGAGTTGACTCATTGGAAAAGACTCTCATGCTGGGAGGGATTGGGGCAGGAGGAGAAGGGGATAACAGAGAATGAGATAGCTGGATGGCATCACTTACTTGATGGATGTTGTCTGAGTGAACTCAGGGAGTTAGTGATGAGTAGGGAGGCCTGGCGTGCTGCGATTCATGGGGTCACAAAGAGTCAGACATGACTGAACTACTGAACTAACATTCTCATTTCTCCAATGAATTGTCTTTATAACTTTTTTAAAATTCCTCTATCTATTTATGGTTTATCAACTCTTCCATTGATTTATTTTATTTTTTCTGCCTTACCAATACCTCACAATCTTAAATACTGTAGCTTTTTATTGATTCTTGGTGTCAGATCATTTAAATTCTCTGATTTTTTTTCTTTTCCTTAAAATATCTTTATATTATTTTAAGATCTTTATATTTACATAAAGATTTTATACCTGACTTATCAGTTTCTAAGATAAAACTGATATGCTTTTGATTGGGTTTGGATTGAATCTATAGATCAATTTAGAAGGAATTATTATCTTAGAACTATTAAATATTCAGTCCATGAAAATGATATATTCATCTATTTATAAAGTCTTCTTTATAAAGTCTTCAGCAATATATTGTAGCTTTTGGAGCTTCCCATGTATCACTAGTGGTAAAGAACTCACCTCCAATGCTGAAGATATAAGAGATATGGGTTCAATCCCTGGGTTGGGAATATCTTCTGGAAAAGGGAATGGCACCCACTCTAGTATTCCTGGCTGGAGAGTCCAACAGATAGGAGCACCTAACAGTCTACAGTGCATAGGCTTGCAAAGAGTCAGACATGACAGAAGGGACTGAGCTCCCAGGCATGCACATCATAGTTAGTTTATAGACCCATCACTTCCATCAGAATTTCTCCTAGGTTTATGTATTTTTGGTGCTACTTTAAAAGCAGTGTAAAAAATTTACATATATTTATTGTCATTGTAAAGTTATTTGCTTTTGTTTTTATCTTATAACACTGACAGACTCACTTGTTAGTGCTAACAATGTTTCAATTCATTTTGTAGATTCTGTGGGATTTCTTCACAGACAATTATGTCAATGGCAAATAGAGGTAGATTTATTTCTTCCTTTTTATCAAAATGCCTTATATTTCTTTTTGTCTAGCTTGATTAATTTTTCTAGAAACCCCAAAATAATTGCTGTATAGAAGTAATGAGAATGTTAACAGATTTCTGTATATTAATTTTGAATCCTCCAACTTTTCAAGTTCATTTATTAATTTTAATAGGTTTTTTTGTGGAAATGTCAAGTCTTTCTATGAATAATATTGCTGCTGTTGCTAAGTTGCCTCAGTTGTGTCTTTTATTTGTGACCTTATGAACTGCAGACCACCACACTCCTCTGTCCATGAGATTTTCCAGGCAATAATACTGGGGTGGGTTGCCATGCCCTCCACCAGGGAATCTTTCTGACCCAGAAATCCAACCTATGTCTGTTAAGTTTCCTGCCTTGGCAGGAGTGTTCTTTACCACAAGCACCAGCCCCATGACATCTGAAAACGGTGACAGTTTTACTTCTTCCCTTCTAATTTTTATCTTTTTCTTCTTTTATTGCTGTGGCTAGGAATTCCAATTCTAAGTTAAATTAAAGTGGTAAGAGAGGCAGCCTTATCTTGTTTCTGATTTTGGAGAAAAGACTTTTAGGTTTTAGTCTTGCATACGATGTTATTTGTGAGTTTGTGATAAACAACCACTATTATTTTGAGATATGTTTCCTCTCTACCAGGTTTGATGAGAATTTTATCAGTTCATACACTAATAACAAGCTGTGAGAAAGAGAAAACTAATAATCTGTCAGAAAGAGAAAACAATAATCCTATTTAAATATCATTAAAAAAAAAAAAACTAGGAATACTAACGAAGTGAAAGGCCTACACTCTGAAAGGTACAAAACCTTGATGAAGGAAACTAAGGAGGTTACAAAGCAATGGAAAGATATCTTGAACTGGAAAAAGTATTGTTTAAATGACTGCATTGCTCAAAACAATGCAGATTTAATGAAATTCATATCAAAATACCAATGACTCCTTCCGCAGAGCTAGAATAAATAAATTTAATTTTATAAGGGCCCATCAAAAACCATAGATTGTCAAAGCTTAAGAATAAAGAACAAAACTGAAAGACCAATACCTCCTAACTTCAAAAGATACTGCAAAGATTCTTCTTCATAAGAAAAGCTATGACAAACCTATGCAGAATTTTAGAAAGCACAAACACCACTTTGACAACAAAAGGCCACATGATCAAAGCTATGATTTTTCCAGCAGTCATGTATGCATGTGAAAGTTGAACCATAGAGAAGGTTGAGCACCCAAGAAATTATGCTTTCAAACTGTGGTGCTGGAGAAGACTCTTGAGAGTCTCTTGAACAGCAAGGAGACCAAACCAGTCATATAGAGCCATACAAAAAGTTTTTAACTACCCAGATAACCAAGATGGTGTGTTTACTCAACTAGAGCCAGACATCCTTGGGTGTGAAGTCAAGTGGTTTTTAAGAAGCATTGCTATTAACAAAGCTAGTGGAGGTGATGGAATTCCAGTTGAACTATTTAAAATCCTAAAAGATAATGCTGTTAAAGTTTTGCAAGCAATATGCCAGCAAATTTGGAAATTTGCCAGTAGCCACAGGACTGGAAAGGCCAGTTTTCATTCCAATCCCGAAGAAAAGCATTGGCAAAGAGTGTTCAAATTACCATGCAACTGTACTCATTTCACATGCTAGCCAGGTAATGCTCACAATCCTTCAAGCTAGGCTTCAAAAGTACATGAACCAAACACTTCCAGATGTACAAGCTGGATTACAATAAGCAGAAGAACCAGAGATCAAATTGCCAACATTAATTGTATAACAGAAGAAAAGCATGGCAATTCCAAAAAAACACCTACTTCTGCTTCACTGACTATCTACTTTTTGATTGTGTGAGGTGAAGTCACTCAGTCGTGTCCGACTCTTTGCGACCCCGTGGACTGTAACCTACTAGGCTTCTCCGTCCATGGGATTCTCCAGGCAAGAATACTGGAGTGGATTGCCATTTCCTGTGTGGATCACAACAAACTGGGAAACTCTTAAAGAGATGGGAATACCAGACCACTTTACTTGCCTCCTGAGAAACATGTATGCAGGTCAAGAAGCAACAGTTAGAACTGGACATGGAAAAATGACTGGTTCAAAATTGGGAAAGGATTGTGTCAAGACTGTATATTGTCACCTGACTTATTGAACTTTATGTGGTGTACATCATGTGAAAGTCTTGGATAGATGAATCATAAACTGCAATCAAAAATGATGGGAGAAATATCAACAGTGTCAGATATGCAGATGACACCTGCATGTCATTTGTAGAAAGCAAATGGCAGAAAGCAAAGAGGAACTTAACAGCCTCTTGTGAAGTTGAAAGAGGAGAGTGAAAAAGCTGGCTTAAAATGCAACACTCAAAAAACTAAGATCATTGCATATGGTTCTATCACTTCATGGCAAATAGACAGGGAAAAAAATGTAAACTGTGTCAGACTTTATTTTCTTGGGCTCCAAAATCACTGTGACTACAGCCATGAAATTAAAAGACACTTCTTCCTTGGAAGGAAAGCTATGACAAACCTAGATAGAATTTTAGAAAGTAGAGACATCACTTTGCTAACAAAGGTCCACGTAGTCAAAGCTCTGGTTTTTCCAGCAGTAATGTGTGGATGTGAGAGTTGAACCACAGAGAACGTTGAGTTCCCAAGAAGTAATGGTTTCAAACAGTGGTGCTAGAGAAGACTCTTGAGCATCTCTTGGACAACAAGGAGACCAAACTAATCAATCTTAAAGGAAATCAACTCTGAATATTCATTGGAAGGACTGATGCTGAAGCTGAAGCTCCAATGCATTGACCACCTGATGTGAAGAGCCGACTAATTGAAATAGATTTTTATGCTGGGAAAGATTAAAGACAAAAGGAGAAGACAGTGGCAGAGGATGAGATGGTTGGATGACATGTTTGACTCAGCGGATATGAGTTTGAGTACTGTGAGATAATGAAGGACAGGGAAGCCTGCCTGCTGCAGTCCATGGAGTAGCAAAGAGTTGGAGGCAACTGAGTGACTGAACATCAACATCAACAAAGATACAGTAATCAAAGTAGCATGGTACTGGTACAGAATGGGCACATAGAACAACAGAACAGAATACAGAGCCCAGAAATAGACTGATTGATCTATGGTCAATTAATCTATGACAAAGGAGGCAAGAATAAGCAATGGAGAAAAATAATCTTTTCAATAAGTGGTTCTGGGAAATCTGGACAGCTACATGTAAAGAAATAAGACTAGAACATTTACTGAAATCATGTACAAAAATAAAACTCAAATGAATTAAAGTCCTAAATGTAAGACCTGAGCCCATAAAACTCCTAGAATAAAACAAAGCACACTTTGACACAAAATGCACTAATTTTTTTTTATTTTACTCCTAAGGCAAAATAAATAAAATTAAATATAAACAAATGGGGCTTAATTGAACTTAAAAGCTTTTGAAAAGCAAAAGAAACCATCGACAAAACAAAAACATGCTCTACTGAATGGGAGAAAGTATTTGCAAACGATGTGACTGATAGGGGATTCTTTTCAAAATATATAAACAACTCATGCAACTCAGTGTTAGGAAAAAAGTAACCCAATTGAAAATACACAGAAGACTTGAATAGGCATTTATCCAGAGAAGACATAGAGATAGATAACAGGTACATGAAAAGAGGTACAAAATTGTTAATTATTATGTCAAAACAATAATGAGTTATGGCCTGACACCCTTCAGAATGGCTGTCATCAAAAAATCTATAAGTAATAAGTGTGTTGAGAAAGTGGAGAAAAAGAACCCTTGTACACTGTTGGTGGGAATGTAACTTGGTGCAGCCACTATGGAAAAAAGTATGAAGAGTCTTCAAAAAACTAAACCTAGAACTACCATATGATCTAGCAGTTCCATTCCTGGCATATATCCAAAAATAATAGTAGAAATACTAATTTTAAAAGGCACATGCATCCCAATACTTAGCAGCATTATGTACAATAGCCAAGTAATGGAACCAACAGAAATGTTCATCAATAGATGAATGGATAAAGAAGTTATGGTACACACACACATACACACACACACACACACACACACACACACACACACACACACTGGAATATTAGTCAGTCACAAAAATAATGAAATTCTATTCTTTGCAACAAAGAATGGACCTAGAGAGTACTGGGCTCAGTAAAATGTCAGGTAGAAAATGACAAATACTGTATGATATCACTTATATATAATTTTCCTTTAAAATATACTCCATTCTGAAGGTTTTGAAAGTGATGTCTCCTCTTTTTCTAATTTTGATAATTTTATCTTCTCTCACTTTCTTGTCTAATTTCTGTTGCTGTTCAGTCACTATCATGTCTGACTCTGCAACCCCATGGACTGCAGCATGCCAGGCTTCCCTGTCCTTCACTATCTCCCTGCTCAAACTCATTATTTTCTCTGAAGCAGAAGCCTCATATACCTTTAAATTTGTCCAGTGATTGCTCATTTCTTGCTATGCAGTGCAAGTGAAAGTTTAGTCAGTCAGCCAGCTGTGTCCAGCTCTTTGTGACCAGATGGACTATAGACCATAAGGCTCTTCTGTCCATGAAATTCTCCAGGCAAGAATACTGGAGTGAGTTTCCATTTCCTTCTCCAGGGGATTTTCCTGATCCAGGGATAGAACTCTGCTCTTTGGCATTTTAGGCAGACTTTTTACTGACTGAGCCACCAGGGAAGCCCTTGCTATGTAGAAGAACCATTAAAACATCAACACCACGGAATGTCATTTCTTCAGTCTCCAGAATGTGAGAAAACCTGAAAAATATGACCATTAAAGACTAGCTATATTATTTGCACTGACTTTTACTGAAGACCTATGCTTACTCACTACAGTATTGTGTGATATAAACATTTGACTTACTGAGTCTCAGTTCACTTGCTCAGCTGTGTCTGACTCTTTGAGACTCCAAGCTGCCCTGTCCATCACCAACTCCTGGAGCTTGCTCAAACTTGTGTCCACTGAGTTGGTGATGCCATACAACATCTCATACTCTGTCGTCCCTGTCTCCCCTGCCTTCATCTTTTCCAACATCAGGGTCTTTTCCAATGAGTCAGCTCTTCACATCAGATGGCCAAAATATTGGCGCTTCAGCTTCAGCACCAGTTCTTCCAATGAATATTCAGGACTGATTTCCTTTAGGACTGACTGATTTGATCTCCCTGAAGTTCAAGGGACTCTCAAGAGTCTTCAGCACCACAGTTCAAAAGCATCAGTTCTTCAGTGCTCAGCCTTCTTTATGGTCCATCTCTCACATTCATGCATGACTACTGTAAAACTATAGCTTTGGCTATATGGACCTTTTTTGGCAAAGTGATGTCTCTGCTTTTAAAAACTCTGTTTAGGTTTGTCATAGCTATTCTTCCAAGGAGCAATCGGTTTTTAATTTCATAGCTGCAGTCACCATTCCCATTGATTTTGGAGCCCAAGAAAATGAAATCTGACACTGTTTCCACATTTTTCCTATTCCCTTACTTGTTTAATCTAGCTTAATGTTTATCAACTTTGTTGATTATTTAAAAAAAATAAACTCAAATTTTCTCTATATATTTTTTATTCTAATTTTTATATGATTTCCTTCTTTTGATTAGTTTTATTTTCATTTTCACTCTTTCTAGTTTCTCAAGGTAGGTATTTGATAACTTGATCTGAAGGTTTTCCTTTACGATA